>JASSUY010030280.1:0-81266 GCA_032466535.1 Forpus xanthops
TTATGTTATACTTTAGTTACTAAACTGTTCTTATCTCAACCTGTGGGAGTTGCATTCTTTCGATTCTCCTCCCCATCTCCCCCGGGACTGGGGAAGAAAAAGGTGGGAATGAGTGAGTAGAACTGTGTGAGGGCCTTAAACCATGACAGTCATTCACTATAAACCTTTTTTTTTCCTTTTCCTACATTTGTTTTGTGCCTTCTGTGTATGTCTTAACTGTGAATATTTTTGTGAGCATATTCACTTTAATTTGGCTACAACTGGAGGGGGAAATCTCTCTTGAACCAGTGTCTCATCTTTTGATTTGTATCTCCTGGGTTGTTTTTTTGTGTCTTCTTTTTATTTTCATAAGTTTTCTGTTACCATCTCTTTGTCTTGACTGCTTGATTTCTGGAGTGATTAGCTGTAGGTTTCTGAAGTTGTTCCTTTCCAAGTACTTTTTGCTTTACTGATGTTTCTCTGTTAGTGCACGACACACTAATAAACGTGATCACCAAACCAGCTATTGAGTTCTAGGATAAGTTTCCTCACATCTCTCAAGTTGACTGCAAGAGAATTCCTCAAGCAGTGGGCTTTCAATTTAAAAATTGTCTCCAATTTTCTCCATTTTGTAGCTTGAAAACACCACCATAGTATAATGGTACAATTTTATTAACAGAGCAGGATGCTCTGCATCCCCTCTGAGAATGACCTCACTTCTGCAGTCACCTATTTCTCATTTTGTGCTGCTGCTTTGTAAATCTGGAGGGCCTGGATTTATTTAGCATCTGTCCGTTGTAGGGAAAACTTAGTTATGGACTACTTAAACTGAACATATGCAGGTCAGTGGGACCTGACAGGAAATATTCTGAGTGTATTGAGGAGGTTGGTTGATGTTATTGCAAGGCTGCTTTCTATCATCCTTTGAAAGGTTCTGATCACTGGGAGATCTCTTTAATAATTGGAGAGACAAATGCTGCAACCATCTTCAGAAAAACTGAGGAGTATCTGGGAGCACGGGGCAGTCAGCTTTGCCTCATTCCTTGGAAGGTTATGAAGCAAGTCTATTTCCAAGCACATGAAGGGCAAGAAGTGATCAGGAACAGCTAGAGAAGATTTACCAAAGGAAAATAATTTTTCTATTAGCCAGATAAGTTTTCTGTTTAAGATGGGCAGTTCTGTGAACAAGGAGAGAGCAGAGAATTGGTGTTTTACTGTGACTTTAGTGAGGGTTTCGACACAATCTCCCATAATATCCTTAGGGCCAAATTGGAAAGATGTGACTTAATGTGACTACCAGGTGGATGAAACTGGACCATTGGGATCAAAGGTTGATAGCTAGTCTGAGTGGCAGCCAGGTACAAGTGATTCCTTGGGAATTGATACTTTTTAATGCCTTCATCAGTGACATGGACATTGCGACAAGACAAGAGCTTTGTCATTTTGGGGGATGACACCAAATTTGGGGAGTGTTCATATATTTGAGGGCAGTTCTGCTGTTCTGGGGGACATCAGCACAGTGGAATGGACTGACAGAAGCATCAGGAAGTTCAGAAAAGGCAAATGCCAGCTTGTGTACCTGGAGTGGAGCAAAGTATCTGGTGAATAACTGGAGAAAGATCCAGTGTCACACATATTTACTGTCTTTTTATCTGCCCTCTTTAATTAGGGTTTGATTTTTTTTGATGGCATTTCAACTTCTTGTGCAGCAGTTCTACCATTATATTCCTATTTGAAATTGCATGTGTTCTTTTTTAATTTTAATATACTACATAAATTCTTTATACAGAAATTGTTTCACTCTTTGTTACGGATGCTGTCAATACCTCATGAAAGACAATTACAGAGAGCTGACTACGTTTATGGAAGTACATATATTGCTGGTACTAGATCATTAGCAAAGCTGTCAGTAACTGCTCTTTTTCATAATGCTAACAGAATGAAGAATTGTTCTGTGGTTAGTTTCTCTAACTTTTAGAAATGTGGTGTAGACAACTGGTGGCATGGCTTGTTTTATGCAGGAGGTCAAACTAAACAAGTGATGTGAGTTTTTATGGACTTGGGTTTTGAGTATGACCAATCAGTTTGACTTCTTAGTACAAGCTGCAGAGGACTGGACAAGCCGCATGGTTTTACCGTGATGCTTTGGCTGTGTGTATAGCAAAGGGAGAAGAAAAATACATTGTGGGGAGTGAAAGCAGAGAAACCTTGAAGTGCTTCAGGCTGCCAGGTAGAGGGAGCTGTTGTATTTTGTGGTATGTGAGGCCAGAAGACTACAGGTATTCCTTCTGTATAGTTGTCCCTTCTTTTGTCATTGGGCAAAACTTCTGTACTACGTGATAGTGCTGTGTTCATGGACCACTGAACAATGGTTGTCTTTTCTTTATAGGGTGGATCACCTGTACACGTTTTTTGTTCAGTGGTCACCAGAAATATATGGGAAAGATGCCAAAGAGCAAGGTTTTGTCGTGGTAGAAAAGGAGGAGCTTGACATGATAGACAATTTCTTCAGTGAACCCACTACTAAAAGCTGGGAGGTGAGTGCTTTCTGCCTTTACATGAAGCATGTACAAGTGTTCACCCTCTGTTAAGAATCTAGGCACTTGTTCTTTTCATGTTGTTCATGGCATTTATAATGCTTGCTACTTCATATAAAAATCTCCTCAACACTTCTGTCTCACAAATGTACTTGTATTTCAGTCTTCCTTTCTTTTCTCTCTAGAAAGAGCAGGCAAATAACTGGGTGCTCTCTGGCATCAAACCAGCTGAAACTGTGTAAATGTTTTGGTTGTGTGATGTTAGCCTTCTGCAAAACTATACAGGTGTTATGTTGTCAGTATTGCTGAATTCGTGCTTATATATGCTATAAACAGAATCTCCAAAATGTATATGTACACATAAACATCAACACAGACATCTGTGTGCTGGTTGGAATGGATTGGTATGTGGTGATGTGCCAGACCCTTGTTTCTCAGGTGCATGCAGCAATACCATTTGAATGTTGGTTTAAGATGGATAAATTTTATCCTTGGACTTTGGCTTTTTCATAGAATCATAGAATAGTTAAGGTTGGAAAGGACCCTGCCAACAGCAGGGACATCTCACACTAAACCATGCCACCCAAAGCTCCGTCCAACCCAACCTTGAACACCACCAGCAATGGAGCATTCACAACTTCCCTGGGCAACACATTAAAGTACCTCACCACCCCTGCAGTAAAGAATTTCTTCCTTATATCCAGTCTATACTTCTCCTGTTTAAGTTTTAAACCATCACCCCTTGTCTTATCACTACAGTCCCTCCTGAAGAGTCCCTCCCCATCATCTCTATAGCCCCCCTTCAGATACTGGAAGGCTGCTATGAGGTCTCCACACAGCCTTCTTTTCTCCATGCTGAACAGCCCCAAACTTCCTCATTTTGTCTTCATACAGGAGGTGCTCCAGTCCCCTGATCATCCTCGTGGCCCTCCTCTGCACTTGTTCCAACAGTTCCATGTCCTTTTTATGTTGAGGACACCAGAACTGCACACAATGCTCCAAGTGTGGTCTCTCAAGAGCAGAGTAGAGGAGCAGGATCACCTCTGACCTGCTGGTCATACCCCTTTTGATGCAGCCTAGGATACTGTTGGCTTTCTGGGCTATGAGCTCACACTGCTGTATGGGGGCTTTTGCAATTTAACTAGTTGGCATGCCTATGTTTATCTGTCTGTCTCTAGAGGAGCATACAAAGCCTAGTTTCTAAGGCAAGTAAGCTTGCACACGTTTTTTTAATGATACTTCTGAATGCTGAAGCGCTAGCTGTGGTAAGGATTATGGGATAAATTAAAAAAAGGTAAATACCGAAGTGGGGAATATCTTGATGATGAACTAAAAAAAGGTCTGAAACATAAACTTCTTTTTAATGTTCTACTACGTATTTGGGTTTTTTTGGGGGGGTGAAGGGGGAGGCTTGTTTTTTTTGTTTGTTATTTTTTTTGTTTGTTTGCTTGTTTTTAGAATTTCTACCTTCAAGGTGTGTTGTCCCATTCAAAAACAGAGCTTGGGGCTGGAGCTTGTCATTTAAAATGTAGCAACATCACCTCTAGTCCTAAATAGCTGTTATTTTACAGTTCTATAGTTTCTTAATGTTGGTGCTTTGTGAAATGCAAGATGGAAAAAGAGTCTTCCTTGCTGGGCACAGAGCTGAGTGTAGTCATATACTACACTTCCTTGTTTTGCTCAGAGCTGTGTGCAGTCAGATATTGCACTAGATTTCACTGTTCCAGTCTTAAATTTCATGCCATTTTCTTAAAGCCAAAATGAAAGCTAGTGTTGGAAAGAACAGAGTTGGGAGAAGTCTGGGCACACTGGAGCTTGTCTCTCATTGTTTTATTCAAATATGAATTGGGAGAAGAATTTTCTGAAAACTGCTTCCAAAGGCATGTCTCTTTTATTTGTGAGATATTCAGGCTTTACAAATTTAAAGTAGGTCTGCCAGGATATCCTTATCAAAGTGCAAATTTGGGCATGCTTACTGTTGTAGTTTCATTTCTTTCCTGTGGGGAAACAGAAAGTGTGAGGAAACAGAAAGTGTGACTGTAAAGAAGCATATAAGCAATTTTATCACAGCGTGCCATGGGCAGAAGCCATCTGTAGTGCTTGTGGGCAAGAGCTCTTACCATTAGAACCGGGAAGTATAGTGGATACTGCAAAATAAACTGTTAGATGATGAAATGGAAACAAATGCCTTTGAATGCTCAAATTTTTTACTATGCCAGACCTGACCAGGAGGAACCTTTTGTGGAGGTATGTTGAACTGTGTCCCTGTTTGAACAGCCTGGATCTGATCTAGCACTTCTGCCCTAGTAAAAAGTGTGGTTTGTACTGAAATGAATTTTAACAGGGTATTCACACCCCAGGTAGCTTGCTTTCTCAGTCCCATAAAATCTTTAAAGGATTTTGTAGATCCAGTTTCTGTAGTAGTTGGGTTTTTTTCATCTGCTTTTGTGTGGTCTGTAAATACCTCATCTTGCAGGTCCCTTTTCTGCAGTTTTTGACTCTGAACTTCATTCAAATGTGTGCTTCAGGTGTGGGCTGAGCACGTACTCATGCGGTAAAGAGGGGGACTTGTCTGTCTTTGGAGTCAATTTCTCTTCACAATTCCATTAATATGTTTTCTGTGGATGCCTGTGTCTGTGACTTTGGTTGTATTTTGCTACAGATACCTGTTGCTGGTTCATTTACTGTAATACTTCACCACTCCCACCATTCCCCCTGGGTAAACTTTTCCTAGAAAATAAACTTTAAAAGATGGATATTTTTGGTTTATGATGAAAAAAGGTGATCATTAACCAAAAAATAATAAAAAAAAAGAAGTAAAATAAAATAGTGGCCTGGGAGATGAGGGGAGAAGGCAAACCATTCAGGAGGTAGAAAAAGAACAAGGATAAAAGCAGAAAGACCATTGTGCTATAACAGTTTGTTGCATTTTAAAAAGACAAAAAATAAACTAATTTTGCAAGGCAAACCTTCCTGAAATTGGCCATGGGAAAATTTTCCAGCACAGGATTCTCTGCAGTACTCAGAAGACCCAGGAGTAGATCCTGCTGAGTCTGGGCTGGAGGCACGGGATGCAGCTATTGTGGAGTAGGAATACCTGTCCTGCCTTGTGGGTGCACAGGGGCACCTGGCAACATTGCTTCTGCAGAGCTGTGGTCCTGCCCTCTTTTCTTCTCCTATCCTCACTGTGTGTGTTGGGGTGCCAGTGCATGGGTCTTGCTTGTGGTGGCTGCCCTGGGCACAGCTCCAGGTGTTGGCAGCCACATCTTGAGGTTCCTACTCCAAGACCTCTGTGGTGGTATGGAAGGATGGCAGTTTAAGGTTTCCTGTTTGGTTTGTATTTAGGCCTCCTTGTTTCCCCATTTCTTTCTCCTCAGCCCCATCTCTGAGCTCTTGCAGTTGCTTCTTACTCGCTATGGTGACACCAAGCCCCAGGTAAAGGCCTGCTGTTGGGCACAGTGGGCCTCATTTCACCCTCACTACTGTGCTGAGCTGAGGCTCCTGTCACTCACTAAGCATCCCAAGCTCCTGCACTGGAAGGTTAATAGCTTTACAGCTGTGCCGGGTGATTCCCTCTGCCAGCCAGGAGGCTGAGCACCCCAGCAGCAGCTTGTTGGGAGCCACGACACCCAGAACACTGCCATTGAGCTCTGGACGCCGTGGATGCTTCCAGCCTGGGAGTTTCTGCCCCATGCTGTGTTTGGGCTCCTGTATGCCACATGTGGTTCAGAGTTTGACCCGTCTCTGTCAGCACCTTATAGGTTGACAAGTCCTTTTATGGACAAGCATTAAATGTACAGACTCGCATCATCATTTTGTACGCAGCTTTATGGGAGAAGGTAGCATGGCTTACCTGTAGTTGCTGGAGAGAAGGCTGTGCTTTGTTTTAAAGTATTAGATGCAAACCTGATGTTGGAAATATTTGTACGGACTCGCCTTTTAAAACACTACAGTGTGCTCTCTTTATGAATTCTTAGGCCAAGGAATAAACAGAAGTTTCCTGAGAGCTGTTTGATCATTTTCAACTAAGAATGTTTTTTATAAAGACCTTGACTCTCAGAATGAGTATTTTCAAGAACTTATATAAAGTGGATGCTCAAAATCATCTTACTTGGTGCATTTCCTACAAGAAAGAACTCAAAATATCTGTTAGAGTTAATTTACATTTTTACTTCTTTCTATATTAATTTTGTTTAAATTTGTAAACACAGAGCCATGTCTGAGTCAGTCAAGAAAACCAGGAAAAAGCTGCTGTTTAAATAAAAAAGTGAATTTTTAAACCTTCTTACATCCTCATGAATTAGCACCTAAGAAAATAATTGATGAGCTTAACTAGCTGCATGAGAGAAAACAAAGAAGCTTCTGTGTCCTCCTCATTTAGACTTCCATAAGGCATCTAGTTCAGATGTTTGTATTGTGTCTTGGATGAACTAGGTGCACTTTATAGCCTTCTGACTGGGACCAAGTATGTCTGAGGCCGAACACATGATGTCGCCTTGTTACTTCAAACCCAAAGAACTCTACAGCTCTGGGAGGTCACCAGGGTGTGAAGAAATTCTCTCCATGCTGTTTCGAAGACATCTTGCTAATTAATATTTTCCCCATTTGGTCAACACTGCCTGTGCTTGATATAATCATCCCATACAGAGGTTTTGCTCCACACAGTGTGACAGCTGAGGAGTATGTTGTTTAAAATGAATTTGCTTCAACAGAGAATTAACAGTGAAAGAGTTATGCTTTATGTTGGACACTTGTTCTTTTGCTTCAGATCATTACTGTAGAAGAAGCCAAACGACGAAAAAGCATTTGCAGTAACTATGAAGAAGAAGATGATGATACTTTGCCTGTCTTAAAGCATCACAGCGCTCTTCTGGAGAATATGCACATAGAGCAGGTAGAAACACTTTTAAGCGTCCTTATTAGCTATGGTGCTGTCTCTGCTGAGTGTGGGACATTCTGCCTCCTGGAGGCAATACCAGTGCTTTTTAAGAGTTCATAAACTGCTTAGTATGTTGGACTACCATTGTGCAAGGTCCTGTTTGCTGCAGCTCCGGCTTTCCTGGAAAGCTTAGTTTTGTGGTTTGCAGCTCTGGAGTTTGATTTGTGTTATTGATGACTGGCAAGCCTTTCAGTGCTCAGAGAGGGGGTGCTACTTTTCAAGTCTTTCAAAGGCTATGTGAATGCAGAGTGCAAGGCCGCATACATGTGGTGGTGTGAAGCTGCTGGCATCAGCTGTTCCCTTGACAACTGTATTTTGGCTCAGAAAGGGATTAGTTTGGGGCACCTCCTGTCACCCAGCCTCTTGAATATGTAACCATTTCCCCCTGCTCATTTTCCAGCTTGCCCGGAGCTTGCCCGCACGAGTGCAGGGATATCCATGGCGGCTTGTGTACAGTACACTGGAGCACGGGACTAGCCTGAAGACTCTGTACCGCAAGTCGTCATCTCTTGATAGTCCAGTTCTCCTTGTCATCAAGGACATGGACAACCAGGTAAGGACTGCTTGTTCTAAGGAGTTTGGGCTGAAATGGCAACATTATGAAAAGTGATCAATATGAAGCGCTAGTCATGTGGTGAAATGACATCATACCAAAATAAAGCATTGGTGTTTTCTTTTGTAGTTTCTACTGCTTAAACTAAACTTACAGGCAGGAAAGTACATCAATACAGTAATAGACATACACATCCCACCAGCTTCGTAATTGCTGTGAGTGCTTATTTTAATAGGGCCTATGGCAGTATCTTCTTTAGGTATCTCAGGTAACAAGCTGTAACAAGTAATGCCTCTGTGGAGGTCTAGTACTTCAGTAGCTCCTAGAGTTGTTCTTGTTGCCATTGTTGTCATCTGGCTTTTAACTTGCAGGATACAAAAGATTTGCTCATCTGATGTACTCCACTAGCTGGTTCTCCTAACATGAAACACCAGTTCAGTTGTTCTTTAGAAAGTAGTTTGAAATGTCTGGCGATTTTTCTCTTGAATTTTGCACTGTCCTCAAAAGTAGTTAAACCATTTTATTCTGACAGATATTTGGAGCATACGCAACACAACCCTTCAGGTTTAGTGACCATTACTATGGTACTGGTGAAACATTCCTCTACACATTCAGTCCGCATTTCAAGGTAAGTGGGTGTTCACTTTCTTGAGGAAGATTTTTGGGATCTAGTTCTGAAACATTTATGAGATTTTTATGAAGATGGCATATTTGAGTTTAGAAGATGTGCCAGCTGTTAATAGCTGTGGTTGATGACTCATTGCTTCAATGCAATGCTTTATGTAGAAGCTGCTGTAATTATCTGAAGTGCCAAGAGGACAGTGTGGGCAGAAGGGTAAGGAGAGGCTTTTAAGTGGATTGAAGGGGGAAGCAGGGAGGAGTAAAGAGTGGACTGTCAAAGACTCACCTTACAGAATCATAGAACTGGTTGGGTTGGAAGGAGCCTTCAAAGGTCATCTACTCCAATCCCCCTGCAATGAGCAGGGACATCTTCAAGTAGATTAGGTTGACCAGAACTACATCCAGCTTGGCCTTGGAAGGTAGTCATATCAAGTGTAGGGTATAATTTCACACATGCTTAAGATCACAGTGATGACAAAAGATCAGAGTGCTGCTGAAATACCTCTTAATTTTTCAATAATTAAGAAATTACTGAGTGGCTGATGCACTTTTTAATATTGAGCACACTATTCCTTTTTAACAGAATACATGTTAATTTAGAGATGAAAGCAGAATCAAAAAGGATTAGGGTGCCTTGTTCATGGTTTTAAATAAGTACGGCAGGGGTGTTGGAACTAGATGATCTTAAGGTCCTTTCCAACCCTAACTGTTCTATGATTCTATGATTGTTTCTTTACTTTCTACCTATTACCTCTTCCTCCCCCTTTAAGTACAAATAAAATAAAATATGACCATACCAAAAAATACCTGTTGAGAGTCAGTCCCTGGGAGTTTTAGAGTACAGGAACCCTCACAGTCCAAATATATATTTATTTTCCTCTTCTCTCCCTCGCCTTAGGTATTCAAATGGAGTGGAGAGAACACCTACTTCATCAATGGAGACACCAGCTCTCTGGAGCTCGGAGGTGGAGGGTGAGTGAATGGTTATCCAATTCTGTACCTAACATTTTTAATGAGAATAGGGACAATGGTAGTTGCAAGAAAAACTAATCAGTAAAATGGTTGAACTTACTTTTGGTACACTGTTTAGAGCAGATATCCCAGCAGACTGATTTCTGTTACAAAACCAAGGGAATTCCCATTGCTTAAAGAAAGTAACTGATGTTAGTAGGGTTTGTTGTGTTTTGGAATTTTGTTAGAAAAAAACTCAGGTGTTTTGGTAAGATGCATGTCTCATTGCTGAAGAGGTTTGCCACTGGAAGATAATCTTTAATAGCAGTTTTGCCATCAGCATTTAAGGTTTCTCACATGGTCCTTATGAAATTGTTATTATTCTGTTCATACACAAAGCAAGGATACAGACACTGCTTAATCATCTCCTGAGTTTCAAAGGTGTGAAATTGAGGGTTGACTGCAGCTTCACCACAGGACATCTGGGCATGATTTGCGTTGGGAGTGTATAAACACCCCTCTTCCTCCTCCTAAAGCAGATGGGGCTGAAGAGCTGGGGAAAAGGACCCTCATACCCACACCTCAGTCCTGGCCATAGCCACAACTGGTGGATTTGAACAGCTGAGCGGCACAAGGGGCTATAGGCACACACTCAATCCTGCCCTCTGCCCTGCTCGTTGCTGCAAAGAAAAAAAAAAGTGAGGGGGCTGCTCCGTGAGCTTCTTGGCAAGCGTTTTGCTAACATTCAGGTCCTCGCATTCCATCCAAGAGCTCTTCAGAATTACCTAGATTTCTCCATATTGCTTTTCCGGTGGTTTCTACAGCTGCTGGTATTTTTACTAACATATATAAACCCCAAATTATTGTGTATTTCCTTTTTAGTGGCCGATTTGGCTTATGGTTAGATGCAGATTTGTATCACGGGCGAAGCAACTCCTGCAGCACCTTCAATAATGACATCTTATCCAAGAAAGAAGATTTCATAATACAAGACATTGAAGTATGGACATTTGAGTGAAATACTGACTGCCTTAAGGACTGGATCTGTTAGGCACTTAAAAGCTAACTAGAAGGTGCAGGCTGCCTCACAACGTTACACACTTTTTCCTCAAGTTTGTACCAGAGCATGACTACGCAAAAAAACCCCAACCAACACAAGAACAAACAGAGCTGGTTTTGAGAGGCAGTAAGAGACAGAACAATAAGACATCATTCTGAAGTGTTTTTTACTTCCTCCTTCAATACTTCTCCATTGAAGATATGAAGCTTATGAAAACATTCATGGTGTATAAGTTGAAAACTTTTTCTGTAACTGTGAAGAAGATCCTGTGGGAAAACTATAACTATCTAGTACATTCCATGTGTATTTATGTTCAGTGTACAAATGCTAACCAAAAATAAAAGGTTACTTTACCAAAATCTGCAGCATACTGTTTGCCATGAAAAAGAATCAAATAGATGTACACAGCACTTAAGGGAACATGTTTTTTAAAAGTCTTTTTATTTATTGTTATTGTATAGCAGATTTTCTTTTTTTCTTTTTTTTTTTTTAATTTTTTGTAAATGTATTAGCTATGAGTTTTTTTTCTTTTAATGTTCCAAATCTCAATTTGATACTGTTCAGGTGTTCAGGTAGGTTTCTTATGCATTGGCATTTATTCTGAATCAATTTATTTGATTTCTGAAGTTGATTTTTATATTTTTATTTTGTAAATGAGACTGCATTTTCATTTTACCCTAATTAGAGGGTTTGTTTTCTGGCAGAAACACTTGAGTGCATAATTCTGTTCCCTTTTTTTTTTTTTCCTGAGATGAGAGAGAGGGGGAATAGTGCTTCCTGGTAACTCGGCTGCCACATTCACGTTAATAGATGAGTATTTTGGCAGTTTATGGAGACACTGGGCATACTGCCACCTGGTGTAGACTGTATCAGCTCTGTTGCAGTCAGCAGGATTGGGACAGCATGCTCTCAGCATCTCGCCTAGTATTATTTGACTGTTTATGAAGGCCATTTTGAAGAGGATTGTTTCTCTATATCACCACCAAATGATTCAAAATAAGCTACCCACTGTGCTTTTATGAGCATTTATCTACAAATTGAAGAATTCGTTAAGGAGAAAATACAACTGAGATTTAGAGAAGAATGCTGTTTTCCTAACAGGCCAGAACATGTCAGTGTAATACTTGTTTTCTTAGCAATTATATATATGATTTCCTTCCCCAAAAAGACTTAAAGCAACAGGCTGGTTTAAGGTTTGTCAGGCAACTAAATCCTGTTCTTTGCTTTTCATGAACTAATCTGATACTTTTCACTCGTTCCCCTGCAACGCTGAAAAGACTCCCATGTTACAAAATGAAAATTTTGGTTAATAGGGAGAGTGTGACAGAGGGCAGGCTATCTTCACTGTTTGCTAAGGAATTCTGCTTTCCATTAAGAGGTGGTTCTGTTTTCACAATCCAGGCCTGACCAGCGTTAGGATGCTGTCCTGCTTTAGACTCAAATGCGTCACTATCCTGACAAAAGCAGGTTTCAGAAATGGTAGTGTGCTTCCATGCATTAAAGCAGTACAGTCTAATTTTTGAGTATTATTAACTGACTAATAAAGCTCAGTTTAGTTACTGCTCTTTCCTTTTGAAGAGATTAAAAAAAAAACAGCAAATGGTTTTCTTTCAAAATCGTTACTAAGTCTTAATCTTGCACAGAAATTTCACAGTCTAAAAGTGCTATCTTACAGTCAGCCTGTAGCACGCTGCATGTGAGCTTTTCACACTTTCCTTCTGCGTGGTCTACTACAGCCATAAATAAAGGTTTTATTGGTAACCCTGTAAAATATTTTGGAAGTCATTTACAGCGTAATGCTTTGAAGATCCCAAGAATTCCTAATACTGTTTGCTCTTTTAAATGGTGGCAGACTGCTTTATAGTTAAAAAAAAACAACAATCTGACCAAGTTCAGCATTTTACATATATTTCACTAGTGCTCCCATTATATTATCCTTGTCAGAGCATATCTATATATTCCAAACAGTGTTGTTCAATCAAAATTCTGTGACCCTTGGAACTATGAATATTGAATATATGTAATGCAGTGCTATCACAATATTTTCAATAAAGGAATTTATGCATTCAGAAACTTGTTACAGGTTTTTTTATTCACAAACTTTAATAAATGTTAAAGATGTGAAAGGGCACAGCTTAAATTACAGGTTATGCTGACAAATACTTGTGCCTCCCCTTGAAAAGAAAATTCCAGCAATATCGCTTTTAGAAACACGGGTAAAAAGATGGAAGGTTTTGGGTGGTTTTTGGTGTTTTTTTTTTTTTTTTTTTTTTGTACATGGTATGGCAGATCCTAAAATAGAGCTGCGGTTTGGATTAGGGCAGAGGCAGACTGTTACAAAGTAGTTCTTGTTTCTCTTAGCTGTAGTGAATTTCCTGTGTTCCCTCGTTATTTTGACCAACATTTCCAGAAGTCAAAAGTCCATGGGCATAATTTTTATATACACCTTTTTTATGTTGCTGAAGTGTCTGTATTTTTATTTCTGCCCAAGCACAACAAAGGCATACTGTATCTTAAAACGACTTTGTTCTTGGGTTTTACTGGTTTTATGATATACAGAGG
Source organism: Forpus xanthops (assembly GCA_032466535.1). Classification (NCBI taxonomy): domain Eukaryota; kingdom Metazoa; phylum Chordata; class Aves; order Psittaciformes; family Psittacidae; genus Forpus; species Forpus xanthops. The sequence continues at coordinate 13,203 of JASSUY010030280.1, forward strand.
TGGCATTAAGAAAAAACAAACTACAATTACACCTGAAATGGAACAAGTGTGCTATCTGTGAACCTGGCTTTGAAGTGACAGAATTTTCTTAAGAGGAAAATTCTGATCACTAGAAAAATCACTAATTTTTTTTTCTCTTGGAGGGAGAGCAAAAGCTTGCTCTTGCAATGTGAAGCACATGTACTTCAGTGGTACTTGGATGAAGTTTTTTGTCTCAGGGCAGTGGTAAGATGCTCATTCACAATAAGGCTTTTAAGTACCCAGACAAGAACGGATGTTTGATTTGGTGCTGGTTTCAGTGCAGGCCTTAGAGCAGAATAAAACCTAATTACCTTCAGAATGATCCTTGTGTGCTTCTCTTGCCCGTTTGTAGCAGAGAAAAGGAGCAGGTTAGCTCATTGCAGAGGGATTGCCTCATGCTCTGCAGGTTGGCAAATGAGCTGCCTCAGGTAGACTAGGCAACCATGTTCCTATTCACAAAAGCACAGCTTGTGCCTGGAAGAAAGGTGGGTTTTAAAAATCTCATCCCCAAATTTGCAACTCATTACCTTTTTAAATACTATGGCCTATTGTATGTGGGATAACTACTTTGTGCCACTTGGGCTGAGTGATGAACATAAACATTGAAATTCCATGGCGAGGGATACTGAAGCTCTGGTCTAATGTGTAGCACAAGTGATTTAAACCATAAGGTACTAAGAAAGCGGTTTTTGAAATTGAAGGGTAGCTACCACTTAGAAACACTCTGTTAGGTTCGGAAGTAGCTGGTGTGATGAGAGTGGTGAGGCACTGGAATGGGTTGCCCAGAGAAGCTGTGGCTGCCCCATCCCTGGCAGTGTTCAAGGCAGGGACGGGGCTTGGTGCAACCTGGTCTAGGGGAAGAGGTTGGTGGCCACGCAGGGGCTTGGAACCGGATGAGCTATAACGTCCTTTTCAACCAAACCAGGCTGATTCTGTGATGTGAATGCGTTCACTTATTCCCAGTTTCTACCATTTTTACTGAAAACTTGAGGGGTGACCAGACTTCACGTGCTTGTACGGGCGCTTCGCGGGGGTAATCCAGTGTGGGCCTGGCTGTGGCAATCCGAGGGAGCTCCGTTTTACCTGTGAAGACCAGTCTGCCCTGCGGCGGTGAATCTGAGCACGGGGGGCTCCCGGTTCAGCTGTTGAAGGCCTCACTTCGGTAACGGGGATCGTTCTGAGGGGCACTTCCGGGGGGGGCGGAAGGGCTCGAGCGCGCCCCCTGGCGGTGCAGAGGCGGGCAGGTGGGCGGGGCGATGACGCAGCAGCCCGGCGCCCCGCCATTGGTCCTCTGCCAGCGCGGGAGGGCGCCGCCCCGCCTCTTCCGCCAGGGGGCGTGTCTGTGGGGCGGCGGTAATGGCGGGCGGGGAAGAGGCTGCGGCGGTCACTGCCGCCGCTGAGGGGAGCGAAGCCGGGAAGGGCGGCAGCTACGACGGCAAGTGCGTGTTCTGCAGGATCGCCCGCAGCGAGGAGCCGGGAACGACGCTGCTCTCCTCCGAGGTGGGTCGGGGGCGTCCCGCGGGCGGAGCTCCGGGAGCCACCGCCCCCGTTTTGTCCCGTGGGTGGGTGCCCCAAGCTGGCAGCGGTGGGGCTCTCGTTGGCCTGTGCGGGTGGCGGGCCTTACCGGAGAGCCAAGCTAGCTGCCGCCATGTTGGTGCGGAGATAGCTCGGTGCTGCTCGGCACCGCGGCCTGCGGGGAGGGTGGTGGTCAGGGGAGCGGGAGAGGGCTGAGGGAGCAGTTTGAGAACGGGAGGTCGAAGCCTGAGGTTGGGCCTTGCCACGGCCGCCTGCTGCCTTTCTCACCCTCGGCCTGAGTCGCCAGGTCGGGAAGGGCCTGAGATAGTGCTGAGGGACCTCGGCTCTTCTGTGGAGATCAGAGTGAAATGTCGGTCAGAAAAAAAAACCACTTTGCCATCCTTAAAGGTCGCCAGGACAGCGAGAAACCTGACTCGGAGGTATCCTGGCTGCAGGTCAGCTGAGGACACAAATCCCCTTTACAGGTTTTTCTGGAGGCTGGCTCCAAAAATGTGAAAGTTTTTGCTAGCTCCTTCAGATATTCTATAAAGTGTAGTACTGATGTGGGGAATGCGGGCTTTGCTATCTACTCTTTGCTGATACCCTCGCCCTAATCAATTTAATATGGTTGCATCTTTTTTTAGTATGAAGACCTTGCGTGCTTTAGAGACTGCAGACCTGGAGCTCCCCACCACTATCTGGTGGTGCCAGTGGAACACATGGGAAACTGCAAAACACTGAAGAAAGAACACATACCTTTAGGTGAGAGTGCAAGTGTCTGTCCAAAAGGAAAGAAATTTCACACAGCCTTGAATAGTATGTTGTCAAGTAAATTATGCCTCTGAGCATCATTTGGTTGAGGATGTAAACACGGAAATAGATGGTATGAGTCAGTGCAGGCAGACTTGCCCTTGCTGGGAGCCTCATGTACTGTTCTAGAGTAGCGCATTTTTTGTGCTATGTTAGAAAAATACTGCACTACTGTATGAAGTCTCTTTTGTTTGCATGGAGTAGAGATGCCTCTGCACTTTTTTGTAACTGCAGCTTTACTTTTAAAGCATTTATGTGACACTTTATTACGTTTTTTTTAGGCATATGTGCAGTTTCATGTTATATTTTAAATACAGCAGAATTTTATTAAATGTGTGTTTTAAAACAAGTGTTACGTTATTTTTCAGGGAAAAAGGAGGTGAGAGGAAAAAGAGGGAAATGGTTTTCCAATAAGCTTCAATAGTTTTTTTTCAAAAATTAAACTATAAAACTGAAGCTATGATTTATTGTTAATAGGCTTCTTTTTCATTTTTTATTTTTTTCTTAAGAAAACATTGTCCTGTCATTTATTTCACAAGCAATGACTAGCTAAATGTGTTGAGTAACAGGAAAAACTACAGCCCATATATGCACAGATTCCACCTCAGGGAAACTTGCAGGTGGTGCAAGAAAAACAGTTACAGTTGCATGTTGCAAATCTTGCTTTACTGTATTTTCTTTATAACCATAGGGTAGCATTCTCCAGAAAAGAACTTCTGTATGCATTTGGCTTCAAGACAATTCCTTAGACTTGCTTTAGTGTCTCTTCTTTTCTCAGTGACACAGTGATGAAATGTTGTCCTAGTAATAAATAGCACTGACAGTTTTGTTTTAATTTAAATTTGTGTACCATCTGTGAAGCTTCCCAACTAACACCAGACTGCCCAGGATCAAAGTCCTGTAGCTGTGTAGAGATACAACACTGTAATTAGTGTAAATGTTATCATTCTGACCAGGCATTATTTGTTACTTTTTTCATTTGGGTGTGGTGATAGCATGGCTATGTACAAAGTTCTTAGGATGATATCACACTTAGTGCCACCAGAAGTGTGGGAATTTTCTTGTCAATCATTGCACATTGTACAACACCATCTTGACAGTCCTTGGTTTTGAGTAGCTGCTGTATTTGTATCTTGAAAAAAACGTTTGTGATCTTAATGTAAGCAGTTTGTTGAAGTTTATATTGTGAAGAGTAGCATTTTAAAAATCGATATATGATGTGTAAAATACTACTTAAACATTAATTGAAATTTATTTGTGTTAATAGTGAAGAGAATGATGGAAGTTGGAAAAGCTGTTCTCCAGAGAAATAATTTTAGTGACTTGAATGATGTAAGGTATGTAATGGAAACCTTCTGTGTTTACTGAGTATAATTTTTTTACTTTTCAGAATGCTTTTTTAGAGGTTGTGGCAACAAGTGCAGTGTGGTGTACTGAAATCTGGTCTGCGTTTACTTATTGTATGGATTATCAAGTAGAATATGCTGGTATTCAATATTTTTTTTTTCTGATGAATTCCAGCTCAGATTATGTTCCCACTCAGATCCTTTCTTGACGACATCTTGAGATAGGGAGAGCACTCCAAATAACTCCCCTAAAAGGCTGCTCTTGATGTATATGCTGAAAATATGCTCTAAGTCCTAGGTTTCAGAAGAGAAGTAAACTTTGTCTTATTCAAGCAGGGCACTGTGTTGTGTTTCAGTTGTACCTGCATTCATTTGATTTCAGTGTTGCACCCTTTAGTTTAAACTGAATAGTATAGGGGGCTGGGCCTTCATGATTAAAATAAATAGAAACTACATTAATCTAGTGACACTTGGCTTTCCAGCTGAAAACTAAATATAATACTTCTAAAGTGCATTTTCTTTTTAAACCCTCCTTTCATCAAAATGTGTCTTAAATACGGAGACGTGAAGGAGGAGGTCAGTGGGCACTTGAAAAGGTTCCCCAAGAGCATAATGAAAGGTATATTATTGTTCCTACCATTATGTACAAGGAATATGCCATGAGTTCCTAATATAGTTAGTCATGTTAAAGAACTTGCAATGTTCCACTTCTTCCTGAATTAACATTACCAGTATTTCTTTACTTGTTTTTCTTTTCTGAAGAATGGGTTTTCACTGGCCTCCGTTCTGTTCAATATCCCACTTGCATCTTCACGTCCTGGCCCCAGCCAGCCAGCTAGGATTCTTATCCAGACTCTTTTACAGAATCAATTCCTACTGGTTTATCACGGTAAGTGTAATGCATGTGAGCTTTTCAATGGTTTTCAGTTGCAAGCTGAAAATATGATGTCTTTCTAACATTTTACTACGTCCAGAGTTTCTTAGAGTAGTTTTTTGGCATTACTGTAATTGTTATGTATATTTTGCAGTAACTATTTGAAAAAATCAAATGGTAAAACTCTTAGTGTTTATGCTTGTTAAGGGGACTAGAGTGCTTGTATCATTAGCAGCAAGCAGTACAGTAGCTCTGGATGTAACATATATAGCTGAAGTTAATGTGATGTGCTTCTGAGAACATTTTGTAAATATTTGCTCTTTAATTTAAAAGGATATGTACAAATGTGATGGACTGTTGTGCATAAACCCTGGTTCATCCAATTTAGGTGAAAACATCCACCTAATGATTGCTTTTATCAGGTCACATGGGTTTTGTGCTCTTGACATCTTTAGATTAAAACAAGCGCCTGCTTTACAGAAACATGGTTTGTAGTGATTTTTGTCAGTACCGAAAAGCAGTAAGACTGAACTAGCACTAACTACATCACTTTGAAAATTCCTCTCTTGTCATGGGTTCAGCAGCAGCAGTCATTTTTCGCCTTGGTAGCTGGTGCAGCGCTGTGTTTTTGATTTTGGGCCTGGGAACAGCGCTGATAACACCAGTGTTTTCAGTTACTGCCTGGTAACGTTTAGGCTGGCCTAGGACTTTATGAGTCTCATGCTCTGCAGGGAGGAGGGGAGGCCAGGGGAAGAAGAGATAAGATACCTGACCCAAACTGACCAAAGAGGTATTCCATACCACAGCACATCATGCCCAGGATGTAAAAAAGGGGGGCAGAGACCTGGAAGGTGGGGGGTGCACTGGGGAGTGGGGCTGTTTATCGATCAGTGGTGAGCGATTGTCTCTTCCCTTGTATTTCCCTGGTCATTGTTGTTATTGGTGGTAGCAGCAGTGATTTGTGTTATACTTTAGTTACTGGACTGTTCTTATCTCAACCTGTGAGAGTTACATTCTTTCGGTTCTTCTCCCCATTTCCCCCCCCCTCAAGTGGAGGGGAAGAAGGTGGGAGGAGTGAGTGGGCAGGCAGAGTGATTTAAGGCTTAAGCCATGACATCTCTCAAGAGCTAAAGCCTACTCTTACTGCTTTGATGCAGCAAAGAATTTGTCCTTGCGATGTAGCTACAGCATTCCTGTGTATTGTGAAATTCAGTTTTACTTGTGTTTGAAATATGTTCTGCTTTCCCTTTAGCCAAAGCATACAGGTGTAGTTACTGAACAGATCCAGCTCTTACAAACATGAAGCATTTTGCAGCTATGGGAACTCTCTGGAGTGTCACCCATCCTCACTCAGCACTGTGAATTGTCTGGCCTTGTGAACTTGGACACTTCAGGGTACCTTTTCCAGAATAGTCAGATGCTTTATGCCAAATGGGATGTATAATTTATTTGTCCTTGCATAGCAAGGTAGAAAATGCAGCTTTTGAGGATACCTGGAGAATCAATGTTGCTTTCTGTCCTCACATTTAATTCCCTCAGAAGACAGTTATAGTAGCTTCTCTTTTTAAGAGATGTAACTCGCAAAGTTCTGTTGCAAGCAGGGTGATGCTTTTGCTTCTTACCATGGAAGGTCTGATCTAATGATGAGGTGGAGAACTAGGTGGCAGGGGATTGGAACTACATGATCTTAAGGTCCCCTTCCAACCCAAACCATTCTATGGAAGGTCATTGCACAGCCCCAAAACAAAGATGCTGAGAAAGATCATCTGAAGAATATGGATAGCCTCTTAATAAAAAAAAACTTGACTTCTTCACAGTGGTAACTTGCTGGAGATCTCATCTAGCATGAGAAAAGCCGATACTCTGCTGTAATGTAGAGCATCACACAGATACTTGGTCATCAAATAAGTATAGCTGTGTAGTTTTATTGCTTATTGGCTTGGATTAGACAGGGAGATCAGTACCAAGTTTGGTTATCCAATATGGATCTACTTCAACAAGTATTTTTCCCTCTTCTCAGGTTGGAAAATGTTCTTAAGTTGTTTTGGGGTTTGTTTTCTGGTTGGTTTTGTTTGCTTTTTTAAATTACAGTGGCTTGAATGTGGTACTTCACAATGCAAAACAAGATTCAGATAACTTTTAGTTGCCCCATGCTTTATCTATCTTTATTTGCAAATAAACTACAAGAGCTATGTAAATCCTGTTAAGTTGTTCTTACCCTAAGTAACAGATTTCATTTTTACTCTGTGTATCTAAACCATACCAAACTGAAGCTTTTCACCTTTTAACATGGCTCCTTTGGAGATCGTAAAAAAAACTCAAGCACAAGTTAAAAGATTAATTCAGTAGGTCTGGCAAAAAATACGAGGCTGACAGTGTTTTGGAAGTGCCCATGCTAGTTTCCATGTGCCCAGTCTGGCCTGCTAGAACGACATTGGCAAGCCAGTGTTGTCTTTCTGCTCCGAGCCTTTCTGAGAGCTCTGTAGGCTGTTGTTGTTAAACATACAAGATAGAGCTGTGCCAGTTATGTGCTACGTGCATAAATAACTACATGGTGAGAAAAGTGTGAACGTAGTTATGGAACCAGAGAACGGATGTGTATCTCGTGACATGAACCACATATGTGAATGCACTCAACCCTTCAGCAACGTATGTGGCTAGTGTACAGATTGTTGGGTGATAAGAGGCCACAACACCCCATCTCCCAAAGAATTCCAGGTCTCAGAGCTTGGTTGTTCTGGATGCTGCTGTCTTCTGAGGTCTTTAAAACCACACAGATTTATATGCTATTTATTTGCTTAAGCATCCCCTGACTTTCATAGGTTCTATTTTCTCTTCTGCTGGCCTAATGGGAAGTTTGATGGAAACTGAAAGAGCGTCTGCTGTTTAAAGCAGTCATTGTATTCTGCTTGTTTTATGCTTTGTCTGCAAAAATGAAAAGTAAATGCTCTGTCAGTGTCACTACTTTTTAAATTAAATTTTCAGTAAAGTGAAACTTTATGGTGTAGTTAATGCATTGCTTTCTCTGTTTCATAGGCTGAACAACTGATTGAGCGACTGCAAACTGAAAATGCTGCCAGCTGAAAGCACTCTTAGCCTTGTGTTGCTAGCCGGTTTGTTCTTCGGCTTTGGCCTCTGCTTTAAGGTTGCACAGTTTGATGTTGCTAATAATAAACCAGGATAAAAAAAAGAGCTTTAGTTCCTTATGAGGAAATACACACAGAATGCGTGGCTGCCAACCTAAGTTTCCCATTTGGATACTTAGTCTATGTGCTTCTCTGACAATAAGGTGATATATTTTAATTATGATTTTATATTTGTGTATATGCATACATGGTACATACACACACATAGGCACACATGCAGAGAACAACTTTTCCCAGTAAACGGCAGGTATAGCAACAGAATGTATTGCAACTAAGGCACAAGTTAACTACTAACAGCATGTACATGATAACAAAGGGAATATTTGTTGCGGAATCAAGGTTTTATTTTGAAGCGGCATTGTTCTAGGATTGGAGGTAACATTTAAGTTTCCATTTGTATTTGTATAATATGTTAGTTATGCCTAGTGATTAGTAAGTACATGCTGAAAGAGCAATACTAATTTCCTGATGCTAAACCACTTTGATATATTACCTGTCCTGCATGACATTGGCAATGTTAGTACAATAGGTGCCCAAGATGTCATAACACTATATAACAGAACATAGTTTAAGTGTCTGTGTAAGTGGTTGTATGTTGAACTTAAAGGTTGTTTCCTTTACGTACACAGTATTTGAAACTGTTTACAAAAAATGTGAAGAGTTCAAGAGGAGCTGATTTAATATACTGCTCTTCTGTGTGACAACAGAAAAAATAATCCAAATTTTCAGATGGTTCTGATATTGTTCCTACTGGAAGTTCCTTGGAGATTACTCATACCCTGGCTAAGTTTGCATTCTAAATGAAGTCCTAAGAGAAATGTGTCTTGACTGGAGTATATGGCAGGCTTGCTAATAGCAATGTGATTTGAATTTGGGATAGCAGGAACTAAGTCCAAAATCAGAACAAGTTGGGTTGCTTAAGGTATCTGCTGAACGTTTTGCCTTTGCTGTATGACTCTAATGAGTAACACTAGTGCTCTGCTTTTCAATACCATATTAAGGCAGACTGGAAAGTCAGACCTCCAGAATACACAGGGTGGATTTTCCTTCACAGAGTCTATCTCTTGGTGCCTAGTCAAGTGCCCTTGGCTGATGCATTTAGATGCACTTGAGGTGTTGGTGGTCTATTGCACCTGCAAGCTTCCCTAAATGGTATCTGCTCAGTGTTTTTCACTGATCCAGCACCTGTTGCCTTAGTTGTACAATGTATTGTAATATTCTTATGGTGAACTGTATGTGATACTTGAGAAAGGTTACATCCTTCTGAATATCAACATTTTCTACTCGGAAGCGTTTACACCTCTTTTCTGTAAGACCTTCTTCCTAATGTCTTGTTATTCTTACTAGTGGGCACTCATATGTCATTTGCACCTCTTTAGGGTTTAAATTTGTAACGTCAGGTAGGAAGAGTATGTATTAAAGCCACTGAACTTTGACGACTACTGTGCAATAGATGAGGAGGTTTGAGCTGGCTCCTAGCTTTGTGAAATACCTGAACATTAAGGTCTTTCAAGAGTTATGTGTATGTGTTCTGATATGTAATTAATTTATGTGACCGTACTTAACTGTGACTTGATATTTAAAGTACTGACATGAACTGTTGTCAAAAAGGATTAATAAACAGAATAAATGCTAATCTTGGAATGATCTTCCAGTGCAGTGGAAGACTTGACTGTGAGGTTTGCCCTGGATAGTCCTTTGTTTGCTCTTCACACCCAGTATGTCTCCCAGAATAGGAAAAGCAGAAGTGAATAAACTCATGGGTTGAGATAAAGACACTTTATTAAGTGAAGGAAAGAGGAATGAAAAAAACAAGCTGTATGATGCGAAGGTAATCCCTCATGACCTCCCACAAGTAGGCCAATAGCAATGGCTGCCTCCACCCCCAAAAAAGCCTCTCTCTTGTATGGTATGGATTATCCCTGCTGATCAGTTTGTGTCAGGTGTGTAGGATTTTTGCCCACTGGAGGGGCAGAGTGGGGAAAAAGAAAGGCCTTGGCACAGCAAGCACTGCTCAGCAATAACCACACTGGTGTGTTGAGCAACACTTTCTGTCACCAGCCCAAAACATAGTGCCTTACAGGCTGCTCTGAGGAAAACTATTTCCATCCCAGGCAGACCCACTATGTTCTGAAATGTACGCACAAGCTCAAAGGTCAACTTCTATGTCTTCCATTTGAGAAGAGTCCCAGTAATGACAGTAAGACTGAAAAGGTACAAATCAGAATACAATCTGGCTTCCAAACTTTCACTGATGAGCAAGATAGGGAATTCAGTTTGTCTTTGACAGCAGCAGACAGGCCTCAAATTGGCACAAACAACAAAGAAACAGAGACACATTAATTACTGAGATGGATGTTCAATATCTCTTCAGTGTTTTTGAGCATAGAACCGTGTTCCATTTTTTTTCTATATTGACAGCCATTCTTGCACTTGGCAAATAATTTTTTTAATTAGGCAAAAAATCACTATGAAAAGCCTAATGCTTTGAATACCACTCAGAATTCCTGGCTAGCCCCTGGAAGAGGTGGTGGGCAGACCCTGTTAACTGTCACTGTGTTCTACAGCAGCATTATTAACATCATTTTAAAACTTCCAAAATCAGTTGTAGCACAAAGAGCAGTAAAACTCTCTTGGAGCGTGAACTTGGTAGCTCTTCAGGAGCCTGGAGAAGCAAAGTAAAGTTCTTAAGCCACTGCTGCTGGCTCTGCTGTTCTTTGATCCAGTATTAGCTGTCCTGAGAAAAGCTGCTTTTTTTGACTACAAGTTTAGGAAAGACAGAGGTTTATTTGTGCTTTTTTGTTCAATTGTTTTGCATAAATTCCCAACCTAATTTGAACCCAGAGAATAAAGCTTTTACACTGAAGTGCTAACTGCCCCTCTGAAGGGATGGAATGGATAGACAGCACTGTTAAATGTAGAATAAAAAAACAAGTTTGTGTTTTGACTAAGGACAGCATTTACCATGTGATTAAGCTGGTAACTAGTCCTCAAGGTAATCTGAAGTCTTCTTAAGCATAAGTGGTAAACAAAAGCATAAAAATGGGAGCAAACCAGTGAAAATTGCATTTGAAATCTGACAAACTTGGAAACACAAAAATTCATTTGCTGTCACTGCAGTTTGATTTGCAACATTTATTGAAGTGCTGAAAGTGCCTTCAGTGCTTGACAAAATACAGATAATCCCCATACAGTATACAGTCTAAAGCAGCTGCAGAATTCACAGGCTTCAAGTGGCAGAAGAGGAAAAGACCATTGAGGGAGCTTGCCACAAAGAAATTTAGGAGAGATTTGACGAGCTGAAAGTTACTTGGTGGAGCAAGAACACCTTTTAGAAGGTCAGAGTTTACTTACTACTCCAGATAAGCTGTAACATTAGAAACCTTCTAATACTAGAAATAATTTACTAAATTCTGTTCCACTTTAACGGAAGTTAGTTACAAAAAAAGTTGCTTGTTGAAAAGTTTGAATTCCTGTTTCATCTGTAGATGCCTGTCTGATCTCCACAGATGAGGAAGAAGAATTGTGTTAAACTTGTGAACTGGTAGCTAAATTGAGTCTTACGGATTTGATGCATTTGTGACTAAAGGTTTCAGGAGTAGTCTTTTTCTGGAGTGTTCTAGTGGACAAGCTAGCCAATTGTATTATCTACCTTCTAGACTTCTTTTGAAATATTAGCTATTGCTGGAAGCAGGCGATTGGACTTGTCAACCTGCATGCTGCCCCAGTCTGTTAGTTTGGTGTTCGTAAGCATTGGATGAGCACATAGAAAGGTCTCAGTCACTCTATAGAGAATATTCATCTAAAGCTGGCAGGAAATTTGATCCTATAGTTCTTAAAAAAAAAAAAAATCCATTCCTCTATGGTTTTTTATAACAAGCCTTGTTTTTCAATTTTTTTCAGTCACTTATGAAGTGGGTAAGATCACTCTTTTGATTAGAGATGTGCTTAAAGCTCTAGCTGTACTAAAGTGATACTTAAAGCAATAGGCAGCAGGAGAGTGCAGCAGAGGCCATGTAAGAATTGAACGCTAACTACTTACATGGCACTGGAAGCCTAGATTCCTGACATTTAACCATTTGAGCCAGCATTAATTAAGAACTAGTGAGTATACATGAGCTGGACTTCCATCTTATGGTACTCAGGCTACACACTGCCTGCCTCAAGTGCGTGTCTTTTAATGTATCATTTGTACAGTGTCTAGTAATGTATTGTTTTTCCTGCTACTGCCATCCTGTTAGTGAGCTGGTGTCATCTGAACCACCTGATACTGCTTCCTGCAAGCTATGAGCTAATGCTATGGCAGAACTGACTGGATTCCAAAATTGTCAGTGTTAAACGACCTGCATTCTATAGTTGTATTGTAAAAAGTTTGATTCGTTTTAAAATCAAAATATATGTAGAGGCTTTATCTAATGGGAGCCGAAATCCATTGAGGTACACTCGTGTCATTTGGGCAAGAAATGCTGTTCCACCAACAATGCATTTTAAATGTGTTAAGTTCACAAATTCTGTGTCTCGTTTTCAGCTGCAAGACAAGGATTTGTTCAGGAAGGAGTGGACAGGAAAACTAAGGGAACACGTGCCAGCAATGCCTAGTGCAACACATATTCCCCAGTTTCCAACATGGTAAAACTGGTAAAATTACGTGATGATTCAGACCCATCCTTTGTTTCCACGTGCATGCTCTACCTGCATCTGATTCCCCTGTCCACTTATTTCAGCACATTCATTTCTTCCTTTTTTTCTACTTTCATTGTCTTTTCACTAGGAGAAGGAGGCAGAGGGATAATGAAATCTGTATTTTTATTTGCTTAGTCAAAGGCTTATTTTGATACAAATCCCCACTGGATAAAAATGTTAATACAAAAACCCACTCTTTTAGGCTTTTTGCAAGAAAATTATTCTTTTGTATAAATTGCATCAAATAATCTACCACTTTTATCAAGTTCATAATTTATATTAAATTTCAATATCCTTTTGAGGCAAGAGAATATCTTACTCTAAAGATCCATCAAGTAGTGTAGTTAACACCACATAAAAGCTTTCATTTACTCTGGTAAAAATATGTATTTTATATATGTTATATATTTGTAATGATACACTTTTCTTGGTGGCAATTACTGTATATACAGCTCCCGATTATTTTTAATAGCATTATTACAACTATCATACATAACCAATCTTTTGGTTTTGTTTTTAGCATAGGAAAAGTGCCCCAAAAAGAGCCCTGAACGAATCATTTTATCAGTCACCTTTCAGTCACAGCTTTAACTAGCTGATCATTTTTAATCCAGTTTGGAAAACTCACAACTGTACTCTGAAAGCACAGCTCCACCACAGATAAATAAGGTATGAGACTGCACCACTAAACTTCTATTTATGCATTTGGCACTACAGGGTCTCTATTCTCCTTCTCTTGCAAACAACAGTGCTAGATTTTTGGTTTTTCCTCATGAACACACACTGCACTAATATACTATAAACAGCAGTTTCTGTTGCCTTTCATATGACATGTTTTTTGTGGCACCCTACCTTCAATTAAGAGGTATAGCTGAATTCACCAAAAAGGCTGCAGAACTTTCTGATTTTCCACAGTCTGACACAGCATTAGAAGAACAGAATAGGTAAAAAAAGGTGTGAGATACAGAGAAAAAAAGAAGACATGGAAGGTTTGGAGAAGATACGATGATAAGAACAGACTATAAATACCAGGAACAGTACATGTCTCCAAAACACATATAAGATGCAACTCATTTAGGAACCATCAAATACCCTTGCTTAATATTTATGAAAATTTGGGAATTTTCATATACTTCATGAAAAGCACTTCCATATTCAATATCACCGTGTGAAAGTAACCTAAATTTCGCTATATACAGGGCTGTTTTTTTGGAGAAGTGTATGAGCTCCCATGAAGGTTTCCAACTCCATGTTTTACAAATCAAAGTCCCACACACAGTATTTCCCAGCCCACAAGAATCAAGTGTTTTATGGTAGCAAGTTAGTAATTTATACTTTCTGTAACCTAAAGCAGTAAGCCAGCGGAGTTACATGAAGAACCACGGTATATTTGGTAGCAGATGATAATAACGAAAGAACAATCCAATGGCAGTGTGACAGGTTAGTTCATCATTTATGGTTTCTGTCCAAATTTCTACCATTTTTACAAAAATATCGTTATCTTTCTCACCCACTTTCTCCTGCTCATGTCGCAGTAAGTAGCTGAGCTGGAATTCTGTAATGAAAACCTCTTTAAAGATGTTATCTAGATGCATTTTTACAACGGAACCATGCAGCAGAATTCATTAGATGACAAAGCCTTACTCTAATAAAGTGATGATCACACCATCATCTTTCCCTTGCCAAAGCATTTCACCTTCAAAATGAACCAGACCGTGTTTTCTGGCTCTTAACAAGATTCCCACTACTTTATTTGAAATAGTCACGTATGTCTCAAACAGCTTCCCGAATGTTACACTCACATGTCCATCTTCTCCCACCTCTCCAATGCTTTTGATGATCAAGCACAGCTCTTCCACTTCCTTACCCACATGTGACTGAGCATCTTTCCCTCTCTGCTCTGTCCGAGACCCTTCAGGGGGTCTCCCGTAGGTAGGATCTCTGTGAGTATGCACAGGTTTAGATGCAAGCCTGTCCTCACTGCTGAATGGGTTTTTTCTCTGATACTCAATGTGATCCTCTGCCCAGGTCTGCCAACTCTTCCTCAAGTCACCCACCACACTGGTAGCTTTAGCACTCTGCCCTTTATCTTCTTCCATTTCTTGAAAATGTTTTATGGCACTCAAGCAGTAAAAACATCAATGGCTGGTTCTAACTGTGGTTCCTGGGTGTGCACGCTGCCACCTGTGAAGCAAGAAACAACAGATCAGCCTGATAATTTTTTGGAAGAGTTTTGCCCAAGTGAGGGGCAAGGCTGCTGAAAAAGGTGTTAAACATCAAAAAATTTTAAGTCCACCCATAATTTTACAGCAACGAAAAAAAGTAGAAGTGATTTAGATTAAATTCAGAGTATTTTTGTAATAAAAGGGCAGTAAATTACAGGTTATAGGGCGTACCACCAGTCCCAAACCCCCATGCAACACAAATGTAGTGCAGTACTTACTCTTCATGCAATGATGCCTTTCAAAGAACTTTATCCTCACCCTCAGCAGTCCTGCAGACTTCTAAAACAACCTGACGCTGCTGGCTGACCCGTTCAGCACAGGCTTACTGACAAGCGAGACAGCAAACCATTCTGCAAGGGGCACCAATCCATAGGCGGGACTGAGCAGCCTTTCTCCTGCCTGCACACTGATTAAAGGTGGACAAACCCACGCTGTGCTGATGAGGTTCCCACCCACGATGGATGTTATTATCTGCAGAAAAAGATATCTGGAGCTGTAATGTCAATATGTGGTGGGACCAGGGGGGTTTCCTCATCAGGCACTGAGGAGAGAAGTAAAAATCCAGTTAGTGACCTTGGCACTGTCTGCAATGCCCTACTTAGTGAAGAAAACCAAATCAGAATAGATAGTTCTCCCTTAAAAGGCTGTGCTGCACAGCCACGTCTGACTACTAAAACCTATGGGCAGGCTGTTGGCAAAGGAGCCGCTAGACAGGGAATTATGAGTCCTTCAGCTGCCTGTGCAGTACGTAATTATCCTGACAAATTAGGGACAGACTTTCATATGTACCTATAGAGATCCAAATGTGTTATAACCATGTATTGATGGATTGTGTCTTGCACCCGTTGGAATAGACACATTAGTTTCCATACAGCACATTAGTAGAGCTGCTACTTTTCTTACAGATATTCAGAAATAGAGGATTAATGCTGGCTTTTCCATGGGGAAATAGACAAATACGATTTCTGAACAATTTAATAACTGAATTATAGATTAGGTACATCTATTTTAAAAGCATTGTGTTTTTTATTTTGGTAAGGTTTCTTATTTGTCTAAATACATATGCAGCTGTTGTTCCATGTGGACCCCATGAACAGCGAGAGAGCTCTCCCAGAGTTCCCCAGAACATGCAAGTTTCAGTCAAACAACACTGAAGCTGCCTTTGAGTCTAGAAAAGTGCATAGGATGAGCTGGAGATGGCAACACAATGACTGCAAAAGACAACAAAGAACAACAAGCAGCAGCACACATGAAACAACAGCTTTTCATTCATAGTCTTCCCCTTTTAAATTGAAACTCATGACTTCCATATGATCCCGTTGTTAATTTTTGTGAGAGGAGGGTGGTTAATTCTAGCTTCCTGGATAAATCTGAATTTGAGTAATTACATTTTGCATCCTTAAAATTCTCTTGAAGGCTAAAAAGAGTAATTTTTTTTTCTTCCTTTCCCTCCCTAAAACAGCTATATAATGTTGTCAACATGACTCCCCAAACCCACACTAACAAACTACATGATTCTCCTACGTGGCAGTACAGGTCTGTATGTGAAGTTTACAAACACAACATCTAAAAAGCACTTTGTTTTTATGTCAGAATCAAATACTCTGCAAGTCTTACTTATGTACATACACTTTCAGATTGTCCTGAGCAGCACATAAAGACTACTACCGATTTTGCATGGATCCTCAAGACAAAAGCAGGAAAAACCAGGACTTCACTTAAATTCTCTGGAAAACAGTATCACTGGAAAACAGGCATTCACCTTCTGAGAGCAGACAGCAGTGTTCTCTAGATAAAGTAAGCAAGTCTCAAAGAGATTCAGCTTAAACAGTACCAATAATACTTCCTGCTAAGGGGTTTCTAAATTGGGAGCTATACAGCTAAGACATTTAAAGCGAGAAAGACTGGAAAAATAAAAGCAGACTTCTTCCACTACAGGTCTTTCAGCAATCCCTTCTAGGAAAGTTCACATTTAGATTGTTTTCTTGTCAATGGTTCGGGCTAAAACTTCACAGCAAGCCTGAGTTTTCATTACTACAGGAAAACAGAAGATGCAGGATGCGATTACAGAGGGCCATATAGAACACTGTCAGTGCACGGCTCACAGGTCATGAGCAAATTCTTAGCCCTAGAAAAAAAAAAAAAAGGCTGTCCAAAAATCAGCACAGAAAACACAGAACATGAATTCAGCTCTGAGCTGGCCTCATCCTAATAAAAAGCTTAGAGAAATCTGGATAAGCCAAACTTCTCAGGTCAAAGTAACAGGGAGAGCAGTGCGTATGGGATTATAGCTAGCAAGTCTCAATGTTCATAAACCGAAAGTTGCAATATAAAAACCTCTTTGGTTATTCTGAGACCCTGTTTGACAGTCATATCTGTCCCTTTCCCAGGAATCCGTTTCTATCTTCATCTGCTCCTACCCCCACGCCACCTGCGCTGACATCCTTCCCCTGGACAAACGGACAAGATCCCTTTAGTGCCTGTTAATTCTTGGCGTTATTAACGACCTGCTCTACCGAGGGAGGGCTCTGCCCGGGGCAGACGAGGACAGAGGTGCACGGCCCGAAACGACAGCCTTTCCCCGTAAGTAGCACCCATGTATTTACTTATTTATATATCGGTACCGCTGCACCTGACGTAAGTTAAAAAAAGGGTGACAAGAAGGTGAAATAAGCACTAATTAAGGCCGAGAGCCGTACTCTATCCCGTCCCCCACGGCGTGCCGCACCGCACGGCCCGCAGGTTTCATGCCCCCTACTGTGGTGAACCCGGTAACACCGCCTCCCCTCCGGGGCGGGCAGGCTCGCTCCTCCCGCCGCTCCCGCCTCTCCGGATCCCGCCGCGGCGCTGGGCCCGCCCGGCAGCACATGAGGCCCGGGGAGGCGGGGAATGGCTGGACATGGCGCGGTCGGCTGCAGCGCTGCGGCGGTACCTGCTGCTGCTGGCGCAGGAGCACCTCGAGTTCCGCCTTCCGGTGAGCGCCCCGCGGGATCGGGGCTGGGGCCTGCTGTGGTGGGGACCGGGTGAGCCTCGGGAGCAGCCCCGGGCCTGCCCGGGAAGTGGCCGGTCCCGGTGCGGCCTCGCCTTCTCCCAGCCCGGCTTGGCTTGGGAGCGACTGCGGCTGCCGGGTGGAGGGCGACCGGGGCCTTTCGCTGTGTCAGGCGGTCCTGGCCGCCGGGCTTCCTCTCCTGCCTTCGGCCTTACCAGAAGGTACCTGCCTTCTCCAGCCTCCATGGAGAGCCTCTTCATGGTGCCTTTAAGGCAGGGCTTTCCTTGCCGCTTTTGAGAGCCTTTGGAGCTAGGAGAGGTTGCCAGCAAAGTACCTGAGGCTTCGGATCAGAAATGGAAACTGGGAGGGGAAAGTTCGATTACAGAAATGTGACTTTGTTTGAACTATGTAGCTGGTGCCATTAGCATACTGTGGGTACATAAATGCTTGGTGCTGCTCTGGCTGCAGGTGAGATCCTCTCTGACCCAGTCACTGATGGAGCTGTGTGCAGCACGAGGGTCCAGATGTCTTTACTGGGGGGCAGCGAGGATGGGGCTTCCCTGAAATCTCTGCCTGGAAGGCTGGGAGCTAATGGAGGTTTCCAGTGACTTGGCTGGAGTCCTGGTCACAAGCCATCCTCAGTCGTACCCATGGCACCGAGGGCTACTCGCTTCTGGCTTTCGACCTTGAGTGTTGGTTTCAGTGTGGTCAGAAGGGTTTGTGCCACTCTGGCACAGGACCAGTGGGCAGACCGTGTGTGGTGGGATAGCAGCACACAGGGTGCAGGAGCCAGTAGGTCCTGCTGCCTGGAGGTCTGCAGTCTGCTTACCATGGACATGTTTGTACCTCTTGGCTGCAAATTCCAGGGCACAGTTTGTTCACTGTCACTGAACTGGTTTCATCTTACTGAGCTGTATTCACAGAAATCACGTAAAACAGAAAAATACCTGAAGCTCCCCGCTGTTCTTTATGAGACCCTGGTGTTTTTTGTGTGCTCTTGGTGACTGTCTAGTTTAACATAACACTCAATTTATGTGTTTATAAGAAAATCCTCTTATGTGTAAATTTAGCTTATGGTTTAGTTTTTTTCCATGATGACTTACAGTGTTACTACCCTAAGAAATTTTGGTACCCTAAGTGCTCCACTAGGCACCATCATGAAGAGCTAGTAGTAAGATACCCAGGGTAGTTTGCTGTTGTTTAGTGCTGAAATGCAGAGTTATTTTGTTAGAATTGGTAGGTCATCCTTACGTGTTTTTAAATACTTAATGTTGCATAATTTGTTTTCATTATTTTCACACTTCTGTGCATCCTTTTTTTCCCACTGTCTGCTTTGTGGGAAGCATGTGTTTGGTTTTGGTCAAACCAGTTTTTCTTTAATCAAAGTCTTTAAGGAAAAAAAAAAGATCCATAGCAAGTTCTTCTCTTCATGAAGGATGTAGTTGTATTTGGTTGTTACAGGGGCTTCATTTCCCTTTTCTTGTACTCCTGTGACTGCTCAGCCACATGTTTGGCTTCAGGATGACCAGCATTAGGGACCTAATTTGTCAGAAAACCTAATGAAACAAGCAAGGACAGACTCTCTTAGCAAGATCCAGCTGCCTGATCTCCAGCTCTACCACACCTGCTTATGGACTACAAGAGGCCTGCTTTTCTTCTGGTGGTGGTGCTGGATCACAGCAGCACCAGGTGTTTGTTGGAGCTGACATTTGTGGTTAAGTGTCTGTCGGATGAAGTTCTGTGTTTCTAAGTCGATAGGAAACTGTGCTCCATAGTCAGGGGTTTCTCTTTGGTTAGGTCATATACTGAGGGCTGACATCGGGCATCCTGATTCCTTTTCCAGTGCACAGTGTCTCTGATGGACAGGTGGATGCATGTCAGATGTTCACTTATGAGTATTTTCTGGCAGATCTGTTCCAGTGCTTCACTGTCTTTACTCGGATCTTCCCAACCTCTCATCCACAGCACTGCTGTCATCTGAAGCCAGTGCTCTCATCTCTTCTGCGGGAAATGTCAAAAATATAACCTTCCTTTATCAGCAACCTTTATGTGTAGAGAGGTCATGATTGCATTTCTTTCTAAGCCTTTTCTCACAGGTCATGTTTTTTATGCTTTGCTTTCTTGTCACTTTCCTGTAGCTGATATTACCAGTAGTGTGTGGAGATTCATGTGTAAAATCTCAGTTGCTTTTGCTATCCCAGTATCATACTACAAAATAGCTGTGCATAAACTTACGTTCTCTTGGAGCAGACTTCCTTCCTGAGTTTTTCTTATGTCCTTTCTATGCAAATGGAAACAAATAAGACAGTGTCAATTTTGTTTGCAAATTTACAAATGCTCAATTTCATTTTCTTTGGAGAAGTCATGATTTAATTTACTTTGTCAAAGACACCTATGGAAGAAAACTGTTGAGATATGCATAAAGCCGAGAGGTAACAGAAAAGGAACTGATGCTCAGTGCTGGGCCTGGCCCTGGGTCAGTGTGTTGCTGGCAGGACATGACTTTTATCTGAAAGTCCAAAAAATATTTTAGGAATAGAATAATTTTATAAGAGAAATACTGTTTTGAGAGACTGTTTTTCGAGGAGAGTCTAATTTTTTTTCAGTTAATGAACGCTACATATAAGCTGAATTTAATTGTGAATCTCTGCTCTGTCCACGTATCTGTGTTGAGTGTCAGTTCCCACAGTTACTTGGTAATAAATACTGTTCATTCTTCTGTTGCTGTCTGTAATGTTTTGCTTATAATCCCTATGGAGATCACCATCTGCATTAGAATTTATGGCATGCTGTTTTTTTTTTCTTTTCCTTTCTTTGAAACATTATATTGAAACCCTTATATTTTCACTTTAGGAAATAAAATCTTTGCTCTCGCTTCACGGTGGACAGTTGAGCGGTGAGCAGGAAATTCGTGTAAATGTAAGTGAGAACTAAGTATTTAACTTGAGTGCAGGTATGGTGTGCAAGTATTTTTTTTTGGTAGTATTTTTATTAAATGTGGGTAGCTGAATAAATTTGGAATTTTCTGAGTGAAATAAGGAATCTTCCAAACCCAAGAAATTCTCAATTTCAGTAAAGACTCTGGTAAGAGTAAAAGATGCATGAAATGCACCCTCAGGGTGGTTTAATTTCACAGTGTGAAAGGAAGCAGTGCCACCTGCTGGGAGGCTCTCCTGCCTTCTGGGAATATCCGAGCCACGAAATCACTCAGCAGCGGTTTGAATTTAGTGTTTGGCTAAATCAGTGAGGCAATGTATTTAGAAGAGTGAAGCTAGGAAGCTCTGTGATTCTGATCGTGATGTTTATTCAGAGAACATTACTGAGTTTTACTTACTGCTTTTGTTTAATGAGGTATTTTGAGTCTTTAGAGGATGATAATCTAGAGAAGCATAAATAATAATACTTTACCAAGTCAAAGATGTGGTGGGAAAATGAAATACCTACTAATTTCTCAGACACTAAAGCCAAGTATACACTTTTATCTCAAATGTTTTATTCTTATGTTCTGTGCATAGTTCACCTGTTTATTTTTAAAATCTTCAGCATTCATGTTCTGTTTTTATAGAACAGAATCATGTAGTTGTGTAATTCATGTGACATCCTCCAGCTTAGTATTTGCATTGGTTATCTTCTCTTTATTTCAGTCTCCGTTTTGGATTCTCAATATTCCTTCAGAAGAGATGGCAAGGGGACTGATGAAACGGACAGTATGTGCAAAGTAAGAGGTGAAAAATCTTGTAAACGGTAATGTAGGCAGTGGAAAATTGTTCACATATATATGTATATAAAATTAGTACTAATTTTATATGGAGTCTTAAACAGTCTCTGATTACCTCTAGAATTGAGGAGGTGTTACTGGAGCCTGTAGGGCTGATTGTGTAGCATGCCCATCCTCTTTACTTAGTGTACAATCAGTGCAGGGTCCTAAAACAGTGTTCTTCACTGCAGGGCCAGTACTTGTCCTGTAGTGTCACGGTGGTTTAGTTGCTTTGAGTACTGTTTAGTTACTGGCTTGTTTGAAAATATGTCTGGAATTAAAAGGTGAAACTCGTGATATGTAAAAAAAAATGAAAATCCTGTTTGAAAGGAAAAGGTTGTGGACCTTCGTAGTGATGTTATCTGAGCCCTCAGACAAGACTGCTGCAGCAAAGGTCTTTCTAGGACATTCAAGAGTGCAGGAATATGCCACAGTGTGATTGTTACAGCTGCTTTGGTCCTTTTTAGAGGTGTCTGAATAAAATGCTTTCCATTGAGGTATGGTTTAGAATGAGAAGCAATTTGACTGTGGTATGGCTCTGTGAGCATACTAAGTCCATGCTGTCTTGTTCAGAGTTAGTTTGGGCACCTCTGCACAGTGTTGCATGGTTCGTGTTGAGTGCTCTTTGTTGTCAGATGTTCAGTTTTACCTACACTGACTTGGGCTGTCCACTCTTGCCTAAAGAAACCCCATGTATACAAAATTGTCTTTATGACAGTATGTTTCCAATGGAGAAAAAACTGTACTGTACTTTAAAAAGCAGCCATAGATGACTAAAGAAGCTTTCAGATGCTCTGTATGCCATACTCTCATCTAATGTATGCTTATCTCATGTTGAAAGCATAACTGGTCCTGGTTTTTCTTACTGGCCTGCTACTGGCTGTGGGGAGATACCCTAAAATAAGCGTAAGATTGCTGAAGCATCTCCATTGCATTGCTCATAAAAATTATAAGTTCTGAAGCACACATTTATCTAAGTAAAATCTTCCCAACAATTTTTGTTCTTTTGTTGTTTTTTCCCCCCAAATATACATGTAAGTGTAAAAGTAAGAAGCAGGCCTCTTATAAGAGTTTTCCAACAGTTGAATAAATTAAAAGATTTAGTTCTCTGATAGCTTATGCTGTCGGCATTTTCATTGCTCTGTCTATAAATATAGCTTAAATTCTCACAGTAGATGAATCAGATGCTTTTAGTTAAAAAAAAGAAAAATAGACACTGCAAAAAGCTACTCTCTTTCTCAGCGTAGAGTTGAGGTAAGAAATATAGCCATAATTTATTCAGGAAAGAAGCACTTTAACAAAATTATCACTGGGCTTTGGTATCTGTTGTCACTTAGTAAAATGTAGTTCTGTTGTTTTTGTTTGAGTGAGCTAAAACTTTCAATGTTCTTTGAAAAGGTGCTCCATAGCATTCTAGTTCTTAAAGACTGTGTTTATAGCATGTTGCAATTGTCATATGAATATCTAACAACAAATGCAGTGATGTTAGGATTCCTGCACTAAAAGGATTTTTTTTTTCTTTGATCTGGAAAGGCCACTTGGTTGGGATATTTGAATGCTGGGGGAAAGGTCTGTGATGTGGTGTTAGCCTTCATTACAGTAGCATCGATTCTCTCATCTTCAAGGCAATACTTAAAGCTGACAATACAAAACAGACAAAATAAGATGACAGTGTTTCAGCATCTCAAAATGTCAAACATCATAACCACATCTTAAAATGGGACAGGATCTCTCAGATGTGAAACTACGTCTTGCATATAATGACCATTTGTGTTACTCCAGGGTAGTGTAGCACTCTGTAAGTCTGCTCTTGGCCTTTTTCAACCTTTGCTTTACCCTATCAAATTGGTGGGTACAAATGAATTTTGTCTCATTTGTTGATATCACTGTGTGCTAGAAAAAGGTCTGGTGATAGCCAAGGGTACTAAGACTGAAAGTCACCTTTTAGTAAATGTTACCAAACAAAAAAAGCGTAATTGAAATACCACCTTAGGAATAAAATTGTGTCCCTGTTAAGAACAAAAACTAAGCGTGTGCTGAGACTTAAATACTGAATTTAAGCAGACCATGAAGCAAACCCTAAATACATTGTCCAAGAAGGTTAAAAGGAGGAAGTATCTGTAAGGTATTTCTGCCCCTCCACGTTACTGCACTCTCAAACTTTGTAATTTCAGATCTATATTTGAACTGTGGGGTCATGGAAGATCTGTAGGAGAGCTCTATGCATCTTTGAAGAACTATCCAGTGGACAAAATGGTATGTTTATAAAGAATCTGGATAAAATGGCTCCTTATAGCATGCTTTGGGTTGGAAGGGTCTTCAAAGATCATCTATTTCTAGCCCCCCTGCCACAAGCAGGGACACTTTCCAGTAGACCAAGTTGCTCAAAGCAGTGTCCAACCTGGCCTCGAGCACTTCCAGGGATGAGACAGCCATAACTTCTCTGGGCAAGCTGTGCCAGTTCCTCAGCACCTTCACAGAAATTAAAGAATTTCTTCCAAAAATCTAATCTAAATCAATCCTCTGTCAGTTTAAAGCCATTCCCCCTTGCCCAGTCACTAAATGCCCTCCTAAAAAGTCTCTCTCCAGCTGTCCTGTTGGCCTGCTTTAAGCACTGGAAGTTGCTCTGAGGTCTCCCTGGAGCCTTCTCCAGGCTAAACAAGGCCAGCTGTCTCAGCCTGTCTTCATAGGGGAGAGGTGTTCTAGCTCTCTGATCATCTTTATGGACCTCCTCTGTACTTGATCCAACAGGTTCATCTCCTTATGTTGGGGGGCCCCAGAGCTGAACCTTGAGGTGGAGGAGTCTCATGAGAGCAGTCCCATGAGACCCTTGACCTGCTGATCACAATCCTTTTGATGCAGCCCAAGATACCGTTGGTTTCTGGGCTGCAAGTGCACACTGAGTCTGGCTCATGCAGAGTTTCTCATCAACCAACACTCTTAAGCTCTTCTCCTCAGGGCTGCTCTCAGTCTGTTCTCTGCCCAGCCTGTAACTGTGCCTAGTATTATCCTGACCTAAGTGCAGGTCCTTGCACTTGGCCTTGTTGAGCTTCATGAGGTCGGCAATGGCCCATCTCTCAAGTGTATCAAGGTCCCTCTGGATGGCATCCCTACCCTCCAGGGTATCAGCCAAAACACACAGCTTGGTGTCATCAGCAAACTTGCTGAGGATGCACTCAATCCCACTGTCCGTGTCACCAAGAAAGATGTTGAACAACACCGGTCCCAATGCTCACCGCTGAGGAATACCACTCATCACCAGTCTCCACTTGGATGTTGAACCGTTGACCACAACTCTGTGTGTGGCTGTCCAGCCAATTCCTTATCCACCATGTGTCCGTTCTTCAAATCCATGCCTCTCCTGTTTAGAGATAAGGATGTTGTGCAGGACAGTGTCAAACACTTTGCGTATATCCAGGTAGATGACATCAGTTGCTCTGTCCCTATCCACCAATTCTATAGCTCCATCATAGAAGGTCACCAGATTTGTCAGCAAAAATGTGGTAATAGCACTGAAGCTGTGTAAATGAAAGTGTCTTTGCTTCTTTTTCAGCTTCCATATCTGCAGTCAGACTCCACTTACAAAATACATATTCATACATTTAACAAAACACTGACCCAAGCGCAGAAAATAAAAAAGATAGATGTAAGTAGATGTTTAAGAAGTATTTGACATTTAATTTCATCTGTTCATGTTGTTCTTAACTCCATGTTATCTGTTTATTTAATTTTTGTTTTCCTGAAAGTCTTAATGCAGTTTACAGCTTATGTCTAATAAGCTCTAAATGAGATCTTTGTGTCTGAATTAACATTCCCTCAAAATTCATTAGTTTTGTTGTTTTATTTTTTCTCTGACCAGGTCACGTAAAGCATATATAAGGACAAATATCACTGCTGATTTCAGCCCAGAGTCCTGGGAAACTAACGCTTATTGGCCAGAGCTATAGGATCCAAGTGGCTAGTGTTAGGTGCTAGGTGTTTAGAAAATCTGTTACTTGATCTCCATCTTAGGTGTTTATTGTTGTAGAATGTGGAACAAGTGACTTAAGTTGCAAGCTGTGGGCTGTGTGCTGATTTTCTGTTCTGTCCTTATGCTCCTGTCTACACTTGCGGTCTCCTAACTATATCAGTATTTTAATTGGATTGTTTTTCTAAGTTATTGCTAGCTTTTGCTCTTCCACATTTTATTTTAGCACCTACTTAGTCTATATACTTAATTTACTGAGACTGAGATTATCTGTATTCATAGTAGCTACCCTTATCCTTTCCTGTTTATTCAGGTTTTTGTGTACGTGAAATAATACTGTGTAAATTGGTGTAGCTGCACATTACTGAAATTTTAAATTCCATTCTTCATCATCAGTGCAACTTGAAAATTGTATAATTAGTGTGTACAGCTCATTTATTCTGAAGTTGGGCTCTGTCCAGTTAATAAAAAGTGTAGTTCCTGATTACTAATCCTTAATCATTTGAGCTATCTTTAGTTACAAGAGAAGGGATTTTGTAAATCCAGAGAAGATTGAGATTGTATTATGTCCACAACTGTTGTTTGTTTTTTCCCTTTTATTTATTTATTTTGTGTGGGGTGCATATTTAAAAGGTTTGACCCTGTTACACTTTTATTCTCTTTTAATTTGTTGTACAGGCCCTTGAATTTCTGCCGTTCAAAGGAAAAGTAAATTTAAAGAAACCAGAACACATCTTTTGGATTTTAGAAGATTATGGAATGGACCCTAATAATGTTCCAGAAGAGCCTTTTCACCTGTATTTTGGTAGATGGGTGCGTGAATATGCTTGCTTCAGTTCTTGCAAGCTGTTAGATGTCTGCTTACGTATGTATCTAAGACCTGACAGTGATTTTTTTTAAATGCTTCATCAGATTGCAGATGGCCAAAGAGAACTTATTGAGTCCTACAGTGTAAAAAAGAGACACTTCATTGGAAACACGAGTATGGATGCCTGCCTGTCTTTCATTATGGCAAACCATGGGAGAGTAAAACCCAACGATGTTGTATATGATCCATTTGTGGGAACAGGTATATATTTGGTTTTTTTTTTCTACTGGTGGGAAAGACTGGGAGACTGTGTTATGGCTTGCACCACACTTTTCCTGGTGCAGTGGCTTCTTGTGCTTGACTGGTAATTGAGATGATACCAAAAAGCAAAATGGTGATTCTAAAATTAATGTTCTGTTAACTTGAAAGGGATTTTGGGGAAGGAGAACAACTTCAGAAAATGTAAGCAGTTTATTTTACACTTCTGATAAGTCTGTCTTCACTGTATTACTTTATGTAACATGACTTCAACACCAGTTTGTGGTTATGGATTGTTTAAGATGACCAGGTGACTAAGAACTGAAATTTGGCTAGAGCGCTCCTCGCAGCTGCATTCAGAATGCTCCAGGGAGCAGCATTTGTGGAGTTGGCTTTTTACAGGAATGCTGAGGGCACTTCTGAGCATGTATCACAACGTGGCAATAGTTAGGTCATAGCGTTCAAGATAGCTATCGCTTCCTTGTACTGTCTTGCCTGGTCTTCTAGATAATACTGCTCACTCAAGGTATTCTCCCCCAGCTGAACTTTTCCTAGTTAAGCCAGGAGAGGGAGCTCTTATTCCACACATACCTGTGTGTGGCATAGAAGTACATTTTGCCTAAGGGAAGCTCAGCTATTTGTAGGTGAAATAGAAGATCTGTTGTGTCAGCTCCTGCCGTTTAATCATACAAGTGTGTATTGTGTTATGTTACTGATAGTAGTATCTTCAAAAACATAACAAAGGCTGTGTTTTGGACCTGGATTTGCTGAACTTTGATCAAGATGATGTGAGACACGTACAATGAAAAATACATTGATGAGAATATGAAGAGAATTTGCTGTGGAAATCACTGCAGAGTAGTTAGGGGGAGAGAAGACAACACTACAGTGTCACTAATAGGACAAAATCATATTAAAATGTGTCTTCTTTCTACTATAGAAAACAGACTAGGGATATAATATTTTCAGAAACATGAGGCTTCTGTGAACTGTATGTTTTTGTCTTGAATTCTTGTTCATTTATGGCCTGGGTTTTTTTGCATGCACCATAATGTCTTACAAAATTTCCTCCTCTTTGTGCTTGTGTTCCTTGCAGATGGGTAGTACTCTTTGAAAGACTGAGAAAAGCCCTCTGCTTCTTTTCCAAGCAGCTTGTTCCATTTTGGTGTCTGTGGTTTTATGTCTTTTTACAAAAATCTGCTAAACTTAAGCCACTAAATTCTCTGAGAGCATTTATTCCCTTGGGAGTGAAAATTGAAGTAAAGAAAGGAAGGGTAAATCACATAGAAATGGTGAAGCTACAGAAACGCAAGATAAATGTTAAGAGGTGTTTCAGTTCATAACATATGCAAAATTCTCCTCAGATTGTCTAATGATTTCAGCTGCAGTTTTTGTGGGTTTATTGCACGAGACATCTGGACTATATTGGCTTGATATTTAAGTGTACTTTGGGAAGTTGGAGATACTTAGTAGTATACCATTTGTCAGTAAAGTGTATTTATGACTAAACAAGTGAACAGTGGTCTTTGCCACCTACATTTGGTGAGTAAACCCCAGGAATTTCAATAGTCTCTTGATGTCCTTTAGAGGATTTTCCAGATTGTCAGTGCAGCAGTGCCCTGCCATTGGAATTCTGAGAGGTAGTTCAGAGTTGGGAGCGATGCAGTGAGTTTGAACTGATGGGTTTGGAAAGAACATACATTCAGGATTTGAGGAACATTTTGAAGAAACTGCAGTTCCGATTTCTTTATGGGTGCAACTTTTAATACGCGGATTGGCTTCTTCCTGGTTTTTATGCTGAAAAGGTAAATAGTACCAAATTAGAATGGCCTTGCAAGATGGTGTTTGCTTGTTGGAAATAAACTGGTTTTGCTGGTCTTACCGAACCACAAGTCTTCCACATTAGTGTAAGAGTGGGCAATTGGAATTTGTCCTTGGAATAAAAGGTGCTTTTGGCCATGCTAGTTTAGGAGACTTGCATCCCCTTTTTTGTAAAGCAGAGTTGGACTGGCTAGGGTTGGGTTTGAATTGTAAGCAGAATTTTATATAAACTGTTTAGATATCGTTTCCTCAGTGTTGGGCGGAGGAAAGCCTGGAGGTTTCTGGAAGAATAAATGAACTTCTCCTGAGTGCTTTGTATTTTCTCCTAGACAATCTGTTCAGGCTATCTCAGTAAGCTTATTGTTTATACCTTTGAAAGATACTTGTCCCTGCTTTTTGTTTGATGATTAGTGGTACTACATAGTTGCAATTGACAGAAATGTTTCCTTTGATGTCCTGGAGGATAGTGGTATGACCAGGCCCCCACCTGTGCTGAAGAGATGGGGGAAATAGAGTGGGAGAGAAAGGTGTGAAGTTCTCTGCCATCATAGTTCTCCTGATAATCACTGGGGACCCAGTGATTCACTGATTAATCCTTTGATTACATTTGTGTTGTCAATAGTAGGGCAAAGGGCTGGCCATGTTAGAGTTTTTAAGTATTAATGCACCTTCTGTGTGAATACAATTGAGCTAGTACCAGCTGAAATTTAGTAAAAGCTGTAAATTCGTGTTTTCATAACTAAACCCCTTTTTCCCTCTGTGATTAAAGACATTCTTAGATGGGCAAAGTGCTTTCTTCTTACTTTTTTATAGGACTGGGTGGTATGCCATACTTGGGGTCAGGGCTAGATAAATTTGTCTTGACCCTCTGGAGGTACTGCCCATCTGTTCTGAGGGATTGCAGCCAAGAAGGGAAATGGGTGACTCCTCTGGGGTGAGTAACTTTGTTTTTCCCTGATCCATTTCACAGCAAAAAGCAGAGGAACTCTTTTTGTTTTTCTCCCTCACCTTCAGTTTTGGTAGAGTTCATTAGTACGCAGTGTAGGAGCTGTCTAGTGCCTGCGACAGGGAGTTTTAGCCTGTGCATGCAGGGCATGTTAGGGATTTGTCAGTGCTCGGTGGGTAGCATGGAGCAATGCTGCCACTTGAGATGCCACTCCGTGTTGCAGTGAAAAGGAGTCACCTGCACAGCAAGCTTGCTTGCTCAGTCCTTCGTCCTGTAGCAATCATCCCCTTTATTTCAGCAGGTATGTTTGTATCCATAAGCAGCTGACATCTGTAGTGTGAGGTTCACAGCCTTGTTCTTATTAAATCATCATGTGAGCTATATACCTCCTTATTAACAACTTGACAGCACAACTCTTTGGTAATCTCCTGCTGTCCATCCATTTTTTCATTTGGAAGCTGTTAAAGAGATAAAATCATTTGCTCTCTTCTGTGGGCTGTTCAGTCATTGCCAGATTTCAAAGGGAAATCACACATACTTATCTGGCTTTTTTTTTTTTGTTTTGTTTTTAATTAGGAAAGCAGATCACTATAATAATGTTTAATAAAATAGTTTTGTTCAGGGTGAGCGTGCTGATAAATGTACTGACAAAATAGGCAGCGTACTCACAGGAAAATGCATCTCTATATCGTTTTCACACAGCAAAACAATTATAGAAAACATTTTGATATTGCTGTTTATGCTGGAAATATTTAGAAGTTTCTTGACCATTGCTTCTTAGTCAAGGGAGTGACCAAAATCAACAACAGGATTGATTGTAAGCAGAATTAGGGAGATTGACTTTGAGAACAGATGTGGTAGTATTGACGTTTGTTTTGTAATGATTTTTCTAACAATTTGAATTTTCCAGCAATTTGAAATTTTGCTCCTTGCCAAGTAGAATTAAAAGGTTCAGTTCATGGAATGATTAAAGGATCTTACTGCCTTGAAATACAGAAAACCATAAGCAAGCTGCTAAGAACAGTCTCCAGAAATAAGGAGTGATGTAGGGCATAGCAAGATAAGGAACATCAGGTACAGCAGACAAGGGACTTAGTGTTATTAAATGTTATTAGCTCTGATTATAGTTGTATCATGATTCTAAGTGGTTGATAGTTTTAGGGTTTTTTTTTTCCTTTTTTTTTTTCTTGGGTCTAGCTTTGGGTGTAGTGTGCTGCTACTGGTGTAAATTCCTGAAGTTCCCGAGGAAAAACTCCTAGCACAGGTAACATTTATGGCAGCAGTTTATATTCTTCCTCTTTTCTCCTTTTTATAGGTGGCCTTCTAATCTCCTCAGCACACTTTGGAGCATATGTTTGTGGTACTGATATAGATTACAACACAATCCATGGATTAGGTATGTTACATATTTGTAAGCCACAGAAATCTTACTCTCTGGAATTTAAGAATACCGATGGTAGCAGATAATACTTAGTGGCTTTTAAAGCAACATCAATTTTACAGGATTTATTTGATCATGGTTATTTTTATTAACTAATTTACATGTATCCTAGCTAAGCTTTCCTGTTTAAGCAGGAAATATTTAATAAAAGGAAGAATAAAAACCAAAACAAGGTTCCAAATAGCAGTCACAACAGCTGTGTGATTTCTTAATCTGTGATATGAGAAGCTTCTCATAATCTAACCTAGGAAGACTAATCCCATTCTTACTTCTCTGAAAGATTCCAGTGCAAATTGTATCTGACTCACTGGACACAATTATGACTGATGTATAGTGAGAGCATCATACAAACTAGCATTATTATAAATGCATTTTTAGATACCCTGTGCAGACGGTGCAGTAGAATTTGTCATGTGTTTTCATTATTCCTTGTTACTGGTGAAGTTTATCACAAATATTGTGACAGCAAGTAGAATAAGGCAGGGGATAAACGCTGGTTTTGAATGTTATAGTTACTTTCCTTTAAATTGAAGTACAGAGTTTCTGAAAGCTTTTCCTATAAAATAGTTTGTTGAGTATGGGTTTGTTTCTGTTCCATGTACTTCTCCTCTCAGGCAAAGCAACCAGAAAGAACCAGAAATGGAGAGGGCCGGATGAAAATATCAGAGCTAATCTCCGACAGTACGGTTTAGAGAAATATTACCTTGATGCACTAGTTTCTGATTCTTCAAGACCAATATGGCGAAAAGGAATGCTCTTTGATGCAATCATTACAGATCGTAAGCTTGTACTGCTTTTTGTTGGCTGGTTACAGTGACTAAAAGATTATTGCCTATGTACATTGATTTAATGTGTTGGTGAGTGCTCAGGCCTACAGTTTTTATGTTACGGAAGTTGGCTGTTGAGAGCAGCACTGTGGAAACCTGCATTTGACATCTCTGCATTAATTTTGAGGATAGTTACAGATGCATAACAAAGTTGGGTGTAATAGTTTCTTCCATGGACAGCATATTATGTTTGCCACTAGAAATCAATATGGCTGAAAATCATCCTTCAAGAAAGTCTCATTCAGTACTGATGCACAGAGACTTGTTATCAGAATGATCCATGTTGCTGTTAAGATTTGAACTGCAGCACACTGGAATTGGCCATGCAGCTCTGATAGACTTCTGGAGACTTAAGTGCTTATTAGAATGTTTCCAAGAGGAAATTCTAATGCATTTCTGATACACTTAACTACTAGGCACACTAGCAGTTCGAAAGGATCCTTCACTCTTTTAGAAATCTTATGTACTTAACTCCATTTGTTATGCATGAGAGGGAGTAGAGGCTAAGAGAATAAAAGACTTTGATACAGCAATTTCTAATATCTGGTGCTGACTCGTACAATGACACATTCATATTAACGAGGAATATAGGGAGTGCCATTTTGTGGGTTGCCTGCTAATTTTTATTTGGCCTGTAGGCAATAAGGCAATGTAGGATATTAATACGACTTAGAATTAAGTTTGTGAATCATGTCACAACTTCTTCATTTACAAAATGGTTATATTGATGCTGACAATAGACTTGCACAACCAGGTATGTTGAGTATGGAGTATGTTGAGCTATTGAAAATGTGTAAAAATGCAAAAGAAAAAGCCATCTCTGTCTTTTCTTACCTGTCTTACCATTTCTGTAATGTGTTGGCAAGAAATTGCAGTATATATAATTTCGTTTTGAAAAATGTGTAGCTAAGTGCTATAGGGGAGATGTTTGTGTCTGTCAAACAAAAGATGAGATTGTTTGTACATATTGG
The DNA here is from genome assembly GCA_032466535.1 of Forpus xanthops. Taxonomy (NCBI): domain Eukaryota; kingdom Metazoa; phylum Chordata; class Aves; order Psittaciformes; family Psittacidae; genus Forpus; species Forpus xanthops. Next base: position 45,608 of record JASSUY010030280.1, read on the forward strand.
AAAAGTAAGGAATATCTTTTAATGAACAAAACAGAAAAGTATTGTCCTTTGTAGTGCAATAAACACCTAGGCTGCTAGAAGTGGCTTACAGCTGAAGGGCTTTCTTTGAAACAGTTTTGAAGTAACCTTTTTGAGCAAGGAGCTTCTAATAGCTCTTGAGGAAATTACCCTGACCCACTTCTACTTTGTAAGAACTTTTGTATAAGCCACAGTTTGTGCACTATTGTGTATGTCTAATATAACTATATGTCATTTGAGCAGAGTGAGGTTCTCATTTCTGCATTATGCATTTGCTTTATGTAGCACCATATGGTATCAGAGAAGCTACTCGCAGAACGGGTTCACAAAAGGAGACAGATAAGACAGCTGAAAGAAGGTAGGTGAGCTGTCTTGTCTGTTGTAGAATGTAAATGTCTGAATGGAAAACCAGTCACAGTTTTAGAATCTTTATTAGTTCTTGCTTGCCCATTGGCAGTTAAAAAAAAAAAAAAACACATAGTAATATTAAAGAACAAAAGCTCTTTCTGCTCTGTTTGCAAAAATAGCATGTCACTTCCTGAAGTCCTCTTAGTTTTGTTCTCCCTGCTTATCATTTGCTTGTGTTCAGATTCCAAATCCTGTTTCTCTGTGGGCCATAATTGCCTTGTGTTTCCCATTTTTAAAGTTCTCTGCAGTCTCTGCACAATGCAAAATTGGGCTAAAATAGAAAAACTCATTTATTTATTTATTTATTTGATTTTACCTTAGCCTCCTTTCTTGGATTTCCACTGCTCCTTTCTCTTCAGAGATAACATATGGCTTCTCCACTGCCTGGCCTTCCTTATGTCTTTTATTCTAAATTGCCCTTGAGAAAGATGCTCTGCAAAATAACTATTCTCAGTGTGCTTGTGAGTCTTTGATTTCCACGAGCACTAAAGATAATAGTCTGAAGAACCAGTAGGGAATTTGGGAAGTCATATTCCTCATATAGAAGTTGTGCAAAAGTTGTACTCATGTAGTTTTGCAAATCACAGTCCTATTCTGTGTAGGTTTATTGATTTGGGTTTTTTTTTTTTTAATTAAAAATGTAGGTTTTACCTGAGCTTTTATGTTTACACTTGTAAAATTTTTTTTTGTTTAGCACAGAAAATCATGTCTTCGTTTCATCCAGTTATCATCTGAGTGACATCTTTTTTGACCTATTGAAGTTTGCAGCAGAGTATTTGGTGATGGGAGGAAGATTAGTTTACTGGCTGCCGATATACAGGCCTGAGTATGTATTCTTATTTCTGGTATGTAGAACCATAGAATCATAGAATGGTTTTGGTTGGAAGAGATCTTAAAGCTCATCTAGTTACAATGTCCCTGCCATGGGTAGGGACACCTTCCACTAGACCAGGTTGCTCCAAGGCCCCTCCAGCCTGGCCTTGAACACTGCCAGGGATGGAGCAGCCACAGCTTCTCTGGGCAGCCTGCTCCAGTATCTCACCACCTTCCACTGAAGAATTTCTTCCTAATATAAAATCTAAATCTCTCCTCTTTCAGCTTAAAGCCATTGCCCCTTGTCCTGTCATCACATGACCTTGTAAAAAGCCTGTTTCCAGCTTTCTTGTAGGCCCCTTTAGGTCTTCTCACTGTGCTTTCTTTTGGGGCATTGTACAGCTGGAACTTCCACAGTATTAGCACTTAAAAGTAGTGCTCAGACTTCATATTTTACAATTTCATATAAGGGAAACCAGATTTTTAAATAAGGTTTTTAGATGGAGATAATTCCTGACTGTTCCCAAAAAGAAAAAAGCCTTCACCTGTCCTTGCAAGTGCATGTCTAATGGGTTAAGGTTTAAACTTAGAAAATTAGTTTCAAGGTGCAGATAGATTTCTAAGATAGTAGCAAGGCCATTATTAATACGTGTTTCTGGTAGAGCAGTTGATAGAGGTACATGACAAGGAGCATTCTTGGCTCTGGGGCCTGTCACTAATAATTTATCTTTCTTCTAAGAAACCAAAAGCCAAGTGTCCAAGAGATGGCAGTGAGAGGCAAGAAGCATAAGGGGAGCAGCCCTGTTAAGGATGAGAGAGGCCAGCAGATGCTGTCTGCTCAGTAGTGCAGCCCTAGGTTAAAACTGGGTTTAAAAGGGGACACATCTGTTCTTATACCTTACTTCAGCATCTCTCATCTAAGGTTTTGATGGGGGAGACGGGAGGTCGTGGGTTTATTTTTTTCCAAAAACTGTTTCAGTTCAGTGAGAAGTTGATGTACAGTAGCTAAGTATCTTCAAGGTGTAGATGTGCTCTGAAGGTAGCTTATGGAATGTCATGTGTTTTTATGCGCAGTCAAGCTATGCTTACAAAAGTGTTTGTTGTCCATGGAAATGTCTTTTGACAGTCCTCCATGTAATTATCACATGCAATTTTGAAAATTTGAACTCAAAAGTAGCCATTTCTGTTATATGCTTCCCTAACAAGAATGTGCTTAGTAGCTTGCATTTTTTTTAGTGGTAGAATTGGTATCGCAAGCTTTTTATCTTGTAAGAATATTCACAAACAAAGCAATGAATGTCATTAACAATATTATAGCTGATAGTTCCAAATATCTAGCTGTATGTGCTTAACTTTGAGCATGTGTGGTTGTGAGTTCTTAGGTTGCCATGTCAATAACCTCTGTTATCTGGAATTACTGAGTTTATTCTCAAAATAGGAGAGTTTGTCAAAACACCAGAGCTTTTTGTCTGCTCATTGAATATGGGTAAGAGCATGCTTCCTCAGTACAGCAGTAAAAAGGCTTAACTTGAGAGAACCATGAACTGCATGTTCTGGTTCTACTTTAGTTGCTGTTTTGGGGAGGTCAGCTCTCTGAAGCTCTAGTTGGGTTGCCTCTTAAAAAGTGATTTTGTACATACAACTGAAATACTGAAGTCTCTATATTTGCACAGAATGTTAGTATAGTCACTTTAATTTCAGCTGTAATGATGAACACAGGAACAAACATCAGGTATGTGGGGGAAGGCAAGATACTGTCTACTAATATGTAGTGTTACCAGATACTTTTTGGCAACACCTGCCATCAGATTCACCTGTTATTTGAGATCCTTGTATATTACCTTAAATTAAAAACAAAGCTACTATATTTCTTACTTGCTAATGTTCTGAGTTTTACCTGAAAGAATGTAGAAATATATGCATTGATGCTAACAGACAAGGCTTTTTAACAAAGCGATAATGATCTCTCCCTCTGCAAGATAGCATCTCACTCCAAAGTTTACTCTTTCAATCTGACATTGAAATCATTGTTGAGTCTAAATTCTTCTAATTTTTTGGCAGTCAGGCTTTTATGTGGTCATGAAGAGAAACTTCAGATGTTGTGGCAGATGCCTGCCTTTGTAAGAGAAAGAGGCAGTTTGATGGTAATAGGTGCATCAAAAGTCTTGTCTAACAGAAAAAACAGTTGAGAATTAATTTGATTATCCTTTGTCAAAAGCATGTTTTGACTTCACCTAGCAGAAGTAGTGACTTGGTTACACATGAGAAGTAAATGAAAGGTTGTTTTGTGATCCACAAATTTGAGAACAATGCAAAGAAGTAGTACTGCTTGGGGTTTTTCATAATTTCAAGTCTGTATTTGGTATTGTCCCTTTTGTTTGACACCTCACTGTTATACTTAAGAAGTGCCAGAAATGTAGAAAACATGGGGGGAATTCTCTTTACTGTGAGGTTTTAATTTATTCTACATATTTTCTCACAAGGCGTTGGGGATTTATGATGTAAATAGCTCTTATCACCAATACCTGAGTTTCTTTAATCAGATTAAAATGTATATCAACTTTCTAATGTAAGCCATTTTGTGAAGAATCTGTATGAATTTTGTTTCAGATGCAAGACTTCCAACTCATGAGCTTACAGCTCTATGAATGTTTATTTCTTCCAGATATACAGAAAAGATCATTCCTCGCCACCCATGCCTGAAACTTATTAGCAACTGTGAGCAGATGCTTTCCAGCCACACATCAAGGCGCCTGATAACCATGGAAAAGGTGAAAGAATTCAAGGTAAGTTTGTATTCTTGATTATACTGTGTAAAATAGGAGCTATTGCTCTCAGGCAAAGTTTGTGCTGTTCAGCATTTGATCCTTATTTTTATCACACTTGAGTGTTTTATGATGAGAGTTAGAGCTTTTATAAAATTGCCGCACATTTCGTGGGTAGTGATTTAAGGGACTGCTTTAGTTTTGATCTTTTCCTTTTTCTCCCTTTTTTTTATAAACTTTGCATCCTTAATGCTTAATGCTGCTTAATAATACAAAAGAAATTTCCAAACTTAGTTACTTGTGAAAGTTGCATATGCTTTGCTTGAAAAACTGAGGTCTGTGAACCCCATTCACAGAGTGACATAAGTACAGAAGTACATTGACTTTTTTTGTTTGTCTGTTTTGGGACACACTAAGTACCTCTCCAAACGCATTTATTGCTTGAGGATCAGGGAATATTTCATTCAGGTCTTCTTCCATTCTTGCTGCTTCTATCACCTCATACTGTTAAAGAGATACTAAACAAGGGTGAAGCAAATACTTAATGAAAACACATGCAAACACTGAACAAGTGTTTTTAGTGTATTCCTTGTCAGTTGGAAGAGCTATTTTTAATGACAGGAAATGGTCAGACTGCTGTGTCTGCATGATGCTTGCGCTAGTAACACAGCAGGGTTTCAGTACGGCGTTTATATTGAGATTCTCAAGCAGCACCTGGTTTTTTAAAACACTGTGTGGGGTTCAGAGCCAGAGCTGCCAACTTCACCAGTAGCAAACCGAGAGGGTAAATTATGACAGTTTTTGACATGTGTGTCTCGAGGTGTTCATAAGAATTTTCTGCAGGAGTTTTATTACTGCCAGGGCTGTAGGATAACATGCTCTGATTAAAAAAATTCACCCACCCTTCTGCGAGTAGACTTTCATCATTTGTTATTCTCGTTTTGTGCATCACCTGTTCTCCAGTACATGCTTTGACAGGTTCATGTCTGGAAGTGCTTAGCTCTGAACACCTGGGTCTTGTTGGCAGGCTTACTGCTTAGATAAAGCTGTGCAGGTGCTTACACTCAGGACTCCAGATGTCTTTTAAATAATTTAAAGATACCAGGACCCATGTGCAGTTTCTGATGATGCAAAACTTGTCTAAATAACAATATAGATATCGACTCCTTAGCTAGTGTGGATTGGTTTAGGGTCTTCTTTAACTATCAAGGATTTTCCCACTGAGTGTCCCTTATCCGGGATGTTTTTTCCTGTCTTAATGTCCTGAACAACCTTTGAATTGGATACTCAGAATCATAGAATAGTTAGGGTTGGAAAGGACCTTAAGATCATCTAGTTCCAAGCCCCCTGCTCTGGGCAGGGACACCTCCCACTAAACCATGCCACTCAAGGCTCTGTCCAACCCAGCCTTGAACACTGCCAGCGATGGAGCATTCACTACTTCCTTGGGCAACACATTCCAGTGCATTTTTAGATACCCTGTGCAGATGGTGCAGTAGAATTTGTCATGTGTTTTCATTATTCCTTATTACTGGTGAAGTTTATCACAAATATTTGCCTAAAAGCATACCTTCCATTGTGCTAGTTTATTTTTCAAAAGCCTTAAAAATACAGTTGTGTAAGGCTGAAAGGTTTCAGTCTATGCCACCTAGATCTGAGCTGTCATAATTATTTTTTATTTAAATGTCAAATAACTGGTAAGTGGTTTATCAGTAGGAAAATTGGACTATAGAAACCTACAGCACTCCTTACCGCAAGGGTTCTTGGAAATCTGTCAGCCAGCTGTTTTCAGAAGGGGTAAACTTACTAACAATGTTTATTGTAGGGTTGTTTCGTGTTTCCTTTCTTTCCAACAGTACGTCTGCCTTTGTTTTCTGAGGCTTGGTGATTTTCCCATGTTGAATTATTATACCTATTGCTGAATTGTTTCATTCCTCTGCTGGCTGTCTTACAGAAATCTGTGGGATCTGTGTGTCTGGTAAATGCTACCTGGTTCTGAAGCTTCTAATCTAGACTTCTAAAAAAATAAAAAATAATGCAGGAGGGATCTGTAATTGACAAGGACTAAGAGAGACACCTAGAAATTATGCAGCAGGATGAAACAGAATTTGACTGAGGGATGAGTTCTGGGCATATGAAAGCCTATAAAAAGACTATAAAGCATCAGGCATAGAAATCTGCCATACTGAATGGGTCCAACATTTCCCTGTCATATGGTCGCTTGTTACTGGTGTAGAACTTCTCCTACTGAATTTAGCAGTGTCTGTTCCTAGATATGACCCTGTTGTTCCTGATTTGAAAACTGCTCTCTACTGTTTATAGTTGTGTAACATTAGTACAAGTGGTTTCTATAGCTACTGTCCAGCACCAAATGTAGGGTGGTAGGAAGCTGTGATAAGGCTAAGAAGATTTCTAGGTTTTTTAAAACAAAACCTGAATGTGGGTAATTGCCCTGTGGCTCAGCTGTATCATGCTAGATTCGTGTTAACCTTTACAGTATCACTTAATATCTGCTAAGATTTAAGGAAGAATAAAGCTTGCTTGTTATCTTTAAGCTTCCTTCTCTTTCTTACAGCTCCTCCATTAGTTATTAGAAATATGTCACACTTTTTTGCAGTTGCCTTTTGAGCAAGTAAGTGTTGAAAACTCAAATTATCTAGAAGCAGTTTGGTAGCATCCACTTTAACAAGAGCCTTGTTAGTTTTCAGTTGTCACAGAAGTCATCATAAAACATTTCAGAGCAAAAGTTTAACGTGATAACTGTTGTTAGCAATTAGCTACTGTTTTGAGAACTTAAATTGTTCAAAGTGAGAACCAAAGATGACAATAAAGAATCACCAGTGATTAACAAATTACTTCAGTTCTGACTTTGACAAAGAAAGGAAGAAGTCTTTGTCATCTTGGTAGTGCTGTCAGACTAGGGAAAGGCCTGGCCTAGCACCAAGCAGGCTGATCATTGCTGATCAGACTTGGAAATGATTTCTTGGGAAGTTTCACTGTTTCGTGTTGAATAACCAATTGTAAACTTCATGGTTTGAAAACTATGTACAGTTCTTTCAAAGGAAATAAGTGGAAAAAATGCAACTCATCTCTGCATTCAGCTGTGTATCACAAGCAGTACTGGCACTGCCACCTTCCATAAGAGATCTGCTCTTACTGCAAAACATTCCTGTCAGATATTTAAAGTATATATTCTGCCAACTTATGCTATGCAAACTAAGGATGTTTGACTGGTTTCCCTATTGAAATGAGGTAGTGTCTGATGGCCAGGCAAGTTATAGTATAAATAGTCACAACAAATTGTTTCATGAAGTTCACTTTTTGACAAGTTCTTATCTATGTAGAGTTAAATCCATCCTATCCCTCATGTTCAAATTGTAACCATTCATCTTCCTGTGCAGGTATCAAATACTCTAAGTTAGATTTTGTTCTGAAATTGTTAGTCTATGAAATCCAAGAATTCCTTTTACTTCGATCAGTTCTCTGTGGGCAATAGACATTGCTCATAAGACTGTTTTGACTAGAAAATGTCAACAGTGACATCTCCAGGTAGTTTGGGATTTCTTAATTTGTTTTCACTTTTTTGAGAAGTTATTCCCAATCTGTTGTTTTTCTTTAAAGCAGTGCCATCTTTTTATTGTGCAGGCATGTCTGTGCAGGGGAGAGGTGGGGAAAAGAAGCCCTCACAGTGGAATTGCTGTGATGTGGGCCAGGAGCTTCTTTCATAAGCTCTTCCATGAAATCCATGCCTGCCTGTGGATCTCTTCTCATCTAGTGAATGATGATTTGCAAAGCTTTGATTTACAAAATGGATTCTGCTGTGTAGTGATGCACCAAACCTCCTTCCATTTGATGAATGCAGATGCTCCTCTTACAGCTGTGTTTACCTTAAAGTTTGTTCTTTCACATACTATATCCTCTTTTTGCCCTAACCAGCTTGGGGGCAGAGGGGATGATTCCTTTCTTCCTTACTCCCTTCACCTTGAATCAGCATTTTGTTACTTAAGGAATCAAGATGAATGATGTACAGATGTGTGACCTTTTAGAGGTTGTGGGGATTAATTTTTATGTTAAAATGCTGTTGACCCATACATATATCATTATCTTCACAGTGAAATATCCCATCCATTTCTCAAAACAAGCAAATTATATAGAATTATTCTTAAAAGACATCCCAAAGGTATTAAATTATATGTTTAGGTCAAAGAAGGATTTCTGACCTGCAAATTTAGGGGAACAAGAAGTGCTCAAAATTTTTCCTCAGAGTGGTCCTGTATAAGAGACGTGGAGAAGTGGGTGCTGGCTGTGAAAGGAGCGTGTCTTAAATCCTTCTTGTTTCCTGTCTGTGTAGTATTCCTCCTCCCAGGCTCCCCATGAACATGTTAAAAGTATGTTGATAGTCTCGGAGATGGCAGTCTCTCAGAGGTGACCAAAAGACAATAGATAGTGCTGTGCCTGCAGTGGGTTTACTGAGGTAATTTTCCAACAGTGCAGTGCTTAAATAGAACTAATTTGCTGCTACTGGTGTACATGCTTTACATGTTACATATCCAATGGCATTTAACATTTAGCAGGTTAAGCCAGTGGCACGCTTAAATTATCTGCTAGGGTGGTAGGTGAGAACTGCTTCAGAGGAATATCTCATTATATCCAGAAGAGGGCACTTTTGTACATGCACACAGACATCTTGCTGTGTTGAAAAACCTTTTGTTTCACTCTTTCAGAACTGTTGATCTTGCTAGGTGGAAGACTGGAAAGGCTACAAAAGAGCTAAAGAGGAAGATTGTCCCCTAGGATTTAGTTCATCCTTGCATAGTAATACTTTTGTAGAATGAAAATACTGACTTAAGATATACTTCCATGTTCCTACTACTTATGCTAAAGCATTCCACAATAACCTTGTTTTCAGATATGAACAAATAACTCTGAACTGACAACTTAAGTACTGAACCAATCTGTATATAGCTGGACTGCTTAAAAAACAATGAGGATGCATTGAGAAGATACATTTAGTTGAATGGAGGTTTAATTTTCTCTTATGCTTATTTTTATTTTCTCTTTGCACAGCTCTTGTCCTGTGTGAGGCTGCTTATCTCAGTTCCATCTTGCTATTGAACATAATAAACTGACATCAACCATAAGTGTAAAACTGTTTTTAAAAGTTGCCATTGGTTTTCATTAGCACTCAGATTAAAGTATGATATGTTGCTTATCTTACAGTATTGATAATATTCATTGACAAGTATCTTAATTATATAAAGCCACTACATGATGAACTAGACTTTTGTATATATAATATTCCTGGCTGATGTCAAATAGGTATTATGGGTATTATGTGTATGGATTTAGTGTTTCAACTTTTAACTTTCCAAAGTACATGAATACTGAACAAGAAAAAAAGTCTTGTGGTTGTGCTTCAGTAACTGTAGTAACTCCTTTTAGTCACTGTGTTCTGTCTGGTTTTGCCTTCCCCAAACCTTTGAGTGATTGAATTATCCAGATGGTATGTTTTCTTGGAAACTTATCCCTACATTTTTCTTTACAAAAAGTCTCCATGGCAGAGTACATCTGCTGTCATTCATTCATGCAAAGAGTGGGTCCCAGTGATGTCAGGGGAGATATTTCCAGTGATGCAGCGCTGGTAAAACTTCAGCTGCTTGGTATAGACCACTTGCATCATTTTGCTGTACAGGGTAGAATAATGAAAATTTGAGTACATAGAATCCCAAAATAACCAGCGAAAAAACCCTTATCTGCTTACAGCTTGTAGTTGATCAGTGTCAAATGAGTATCCGTTGCATATGGATTTTCATTTCTGTTAAATTTTAAGACTTTGCGGGAGGATGTATTTGTTCTTGTTAATCCTAGTAGAAGTTTTAGCATTGTAATTTTTTTTAATCAGTCTAGTGACCTAAATGTTTGCTATTGAATTGTAAAAAAAAAAAACAAAACAAAACAAAAACCAAAAACCTCCGAACCAAAACGAATGAAAAACCAACCAAAAACCAGGTTTGTTCTTGATTGTATTTGGTTGAAGTAGGCTGGAGGAAAACCAATGGCAATACATGCTGAACATATTACCTTAAAGTCTAATGCTTGTGTTTTGATACCATGCAGGATCAAGATCAGAATTCTTACTTGTTGGATGGACAATATATGCCATACAGGGGACACAATTCTTTCCGTGAAAAGTATTTCAGTGGTGTGACAAAGAGGATTGCCAAGGAAGAAAAAGACAATCAGAAGTAAAATATAAATAGATTAAAAAATGAGGAAAGAATGAAGCTCACGTTTCATGGTAAGGACATCTGGATATGAACATTTATTTGGATACTTCAGAAAAATAAACATTTTAAAACAAGATGAAACCCACAACACAGGTTGAGAGCAGTTCTTTTTAATTAGCTTTGTTTATAGCAGATTTTATTGTACAAGTTTTTTGAGTCTTATTTAATTTATATTTGTACTTTCAAGTACTAATGATGATTGACTAAAACCATTATTATTGTTCTTTCACCATTAACGTTTACAAAAAAGTAGTAGTATTATTTGGCTTCTTACACTGTAAACATCTGGCTGTTTCAGCCACACGTGGTCGTGATTAACGATTGCTTATTAAGATGATAATTTTCATTTGTTTTGCTTTTTTGTACATGGTATACAATAAACCAAAAGCTTGTTGTGAGTTTTTCTTAGTTGTTGCATGCAGTAACTGCTCGTATGAATTCCAGTTGCCCTGGCTTAGGCCAGAAGTGTTTAAAACAAACAAAAACCACAAAGAAACAAATATGTGTGCATGTGCACACACACTTCCCCCCAAAAAAGAAAAAAAGAGTGTCTGTAACCTGACAAACTTCGGAGAGCCTGTTAAACCTTGTGAAGCCTGTCCACATCTGAAGTTCATCTGTACCTTGGATTTGCTTTTGCATTCCTAAACCTTGACTCTTGGTCAAGCCAACTGTCTGCAATTTTTGGTTCAGAAATTGATAGTTAAAGCAGTAACAACAACAGCATAAAATCAGTAATGCTTCCCTAATGGTATTAAGACTAATCAAAGCTTTGAAATTGGAACTGTATTTGTTAAAGGGCAAACTTTGCTGAATCCACACCATGCGCATCATGAAAATACCTCATTTGAATATCACTAAGCTCATTAATTCAGGAAGTTAATGACTCTTCTTATTTTGATGGTCAGGTATGGTCAAATATTCTTCATCAGGGCGTTGGTAAATGTATTTGCACGCTCCAGTCAGAGGAAGCTTTGCTTCTCAACTTGCTGCAAGTCATTAAGTATGGTCATGTTACAATCTTGGTATATTATAATCTTTAAGTGCCTCTCAAGCGCGAGTCATTGTGTGTGTCTGATTTTGTTCATTAACTCAATTTGCTGTCCTGTGTGTTGTCCTCAGCTGCAGCAGGGAGAGCTCATATGCTCAATGACAACTTTGTCTGACCTTCTGGATGTAATATGTGGTGTGTTGGGGAGTTCTGAAATAGTGATTTATTTTCTGTGTTTCCATTATAAATCACTTTGAGACTTTTAATGTCAGTTGTATAATAGTTATTCTGGGCTAAATTTGGAGCAGGATCAAAGCTCAGAACATTTTTCAAAAGCAGAATTTGAATTGATCACTTTCAAATATTACATCAAAAAATTACTGCTTCTGAAAACCTGTCTTCATGCAACTTCTGACTTCAGTTTTAGCATTACAATTTGGCATTCAGCTTTTATTACTTTACAAATTAAAATTACGTTCTGTTCTTCATAGGTAAGGAATTTTTCTAGATGGATTTATGCATTTATAACTTCATTTTCATAAAAGTTACCCTACATAGACATGGTCTAAATGGTTATACAAGATGTAGGGTAGTGGCAAATCTGGCTCTGTCTATTCGAAGAGAATGATTTAGTTTATTTCTCCTCTGCCTTGTCCAACTTTCAGTCTGTTCAGCAGCAGTGATGTGGCCTCTGTTTAGCAGTTCATACATAACGGCTCTATCGTTACTGAAGGATACCATTATGAACAGAAACTATAAGCACATTTGAGATACTGCATGAACATCTGCTAATCAAAAATAGTTTAGAATTGAAATTGGACTTACAAGCCCTGCTGATCCCCCACCTTTAAAGCTGTAAGTTGGAAATAATTCTGATCTTTAAATTTCTCCTCACTTCATGTGCGTGCTCCAGCCTATTGTACGTGCAGACTTGCAAGGCGGAGGCGTTTATGGCTGTAGAGCTGTGACACAGTCATTGTGCTCACTGTGGCGAAGGAATGACAGCAGGTGAGTTATCTTTTCGGCAGGATTTGGCCATCGATAGCCGTGGTTTCTGGCGCTTTGTTCTATCTGGTTCCATTCAGTCTCTTTCTGTGAGGTTCCAGTTTCCTGTCCCTGGCAGGGAAGGTCCATTCACGAGCCCGTGCTGAACTCATGCCGTTGTCATTCTCTCCTGTGGGGCGGTTTGTGCCATTTTCCAGTTTTGAAAAATAAATGTTGGTTTTGGAGCACTTTGTTGCGCTGCAGCAAATGAGATGAAGGGAGGAGCTGAAAAGACTGCGAGGTCATATGGACAGAGGCTGTCTCTTGCTGTGGGAAGCTATTTGTGGAGGCAAGAAAGGGAAAGAGCCCCTTCTTTTCACTGGATCCCTTTGCTTGATGGTGGTGGCATTCATGGCTTCCTATCCCCTCATGTATCTATGGGAATAGGAAGTGGAAAAATAGCAGTAATAGATTTTACTCTGCATTAATTGTGTGCTCTTGCTCTAATACTTTCTGTAGTTAGTGGCCAATTTGAACAAATTTGACAAAAGGTCAAGGTTTGATGAGGTCTTACAGATAACAGGGAGAGACAGATTCTGTTGAAATAGGCAAAGGTGTTGAAGAAAAAGACCTAGTTAATGTCTTTGAAGGAAAAGGTTGTAATATGAGTTCAGCTCTTGTTAAATTTAATATCTGAGAACTCACATGGAAACAAGACCTGGAGACAAAAAACTCATAACCAATGTTTTCTGTTGCTGCTGTGACAACCAGTGCTGGTTGCAATGCTGCTTGACCCCTTTAAACAAAAAGACCCAAATAAAAACATGCAGAGAGCATGAGAGAAGGGTGCCACAAGAATGATGACCCTGTGAATGACGACCTGGCCACAGGTTTTCCAGAGACAGAAATGTCCAGTTTACATGGGCGAGACTGGAGCAGATAACACACAGTCGTTTTGTGTTTTCCTGTTGGACAACAAGCAGTTCTGGAGTTAGCTGACAGGAGGATGATGAAGCTTCCAAAAGGCAAAGGTTGTTCTCTGCTGGCACAGCTCCCATACCACCATGTTTCTCTTTCCTGACTCCTTTTCACCCCTTCACAGAAGCTGGGAATAAAAATCTAATGTGTTTTTACTTTGCTGCTTAAACTCTGCTGTTTAAACTGAGGTCCAGAGTTGAACAAAGCTGTCTTTTCAGTCTGGAAACTTCTCTGCCCCTGAAAAGAGTTGTGGGTGCCCAGCAGAATGGAGAGGCTGGTATTGTTCTCTGCCTTTTTCTTCTGCTTGCTACTTGGAAAAAATGCATTGTTTTTTTTTTTTTTAACCTTTTTCTCTTATGTTGATTTTAGTTATCACATAACTTAAACCAGCGCAATATATCTTACCTGTTTCCGTGCTACCCTTTTAAATGTATTTCTCTGATGTTCTCTTATTGGCTTATTAGACTGTAAAAATCTCTGTTTATGTATGTATCCTGGCAACTGTTCTCCTTGCAATACTGTGTCGTGGCTGCTGTTATTTTCTACAGTGCCTCTAACCGGCTACAGCTTTCCTGAGCCTATGGGTGGTGAGGACAACACTCAAAAGAGCCATCAGCTCTCTGGTAGCCAGACGGCTTCATCAGCTCTGAGGTCCCAGAGAAAGGACAATCTATCTGGTTACTCTAAGGGCATTGGACCGCAAAGCAGCTTTGCCAAGGAAGCTCTGTAATTCTCGTAGGTTGCTAAAATGAGGTGGAAAACCAAAAGGTAGAATTCTTTGGTAGGAGGAAATCTTAGCATCTTTTCTGCCACTGTTACAATCTTGTATTATCTATACATTCAGTAAGGTGCCCAGGAGACTGATTGTAGGTTGCTGGCAACCCACAGCAGACCTTAGCACAGGAAGCTGCAACCCTGCGTGTTGGGTTTGACAAGGAATATATGGAGTGCAACAGGGTAGGGAAAAGATGTTTTGATTAATTTAAAATTCCCCCGAAGTTAATTTAGATTCCATTTTTGTGTGCTGAAAAGAGACTGTTTTGTATAAAGATGCAATGATTGTCAATGTTCATCTGAGATTCTAATCCAGAATTTCTGTTGTTTTAAATAAAAATGGGTTAAATGAAAATAAAATCTTACCTTCTAAAACTGTCAAACCAGCACTGTTATTATGGAGGTCACGGTATTAGTGATAATGCCACTTGCTGTATAAAATTCTAATTTAAAACTTTTTCTTCCCAGATTCTTTTAAACAAATTTTTCACTAATAAAGTGCAAAATAACAGTTCACGTCACTGTACATGATGGGATAAGTAATTCTGATCAAATACGTAACTCCTAACTAAACAATCTTACCTCCTTAAGGAGGTGCCACTGGCAAAATAGTCACATAGCAGTTAATGAGAATACTTCCTTCTATAAGAGTCTGTCCCAAGAGATGGGGCACCTGTGAGTGGTGACTAAGGATGGATGTTCAGTGCCATGGCTGGACAGCCCAGAGTGTCTATGCTTTGTCCCAAGACTGATAGCGGAGATTTCCACTGAACGCTGGGAATTATGCTGGTGACTGCATTTTGGAGGCAAGACTAAACCTTCTTCTATCTTTTTCTCTGCCGAGTGCAGCAGGAGAAATGCAAGCGGGTAATTTCAGTACAGGATAAGTTTAGGTGTGAAAGTTCTTAATGAGTAATAGGAAGGTTCATAAAATACGATGATTATTGGCTAAAGATGAAGCATAGGTACATGGAGAAAATCCTGTGAGTAGTTGTATCTGTTCAATTAGGAGGGTAGGTCCTTACACGTAGGCAGTCTTCTCCACCTAGTTGTGGTCCTGTTCTTTGTGTGAATGCCCTTCTGGCCACAGTTCATGCCTTTATAAATTGTTCTGCTCTATGGCGGCTGTGTGCTTAAAGCCATGATACCCTGAGATTAGAAGTGCTAGGCAAGTGCAATGTGTTTGTTGTGGCAAAGACTAGGGTAACCAGAATCTGAGCAGCACCATAGGAAATGTGCTTCTGTCTTGGAGAGAACCTTGTGTCTCATTAATAAATATCCCCTTACTGATTTAGGAATGTTTTGGGAAGTCTCTCTCTTCAAAATGTGTATGTGACAGAGAACACTTGTATGCCTTTGCTTGTACCTCATTCCTTAACACTCCCTGGAAAAAGGTAATGAAATTACATGAGAAAAGGGGTTGGTTTGCTATAATCAGTAATTTTTAGCCAAAGCTGGCCTTTGTAAAATGTATTTTAGCCTCTATGGCTTGCACAGAAGCTGTCACAGAGGTGACATGCTATGGGGTGTTGCTTTGATAGTGGTTACTGGAAAGCATCTTCTTCAGCAGCATGATGCCTCTGCTCAGTCCTGAATATGCTTGTGTATACTGGGGGAAAGTGCACAAGTGTCCAAGCATTGCCTGTGTTTGTTCTGCCTCCCTGTCCTGCTGTTCCCTGGAGCGACCTGACAGGCTGTAAGGCTGAACTCAATAAACTACTGCTGTTTGCTAGGGGAATGACCGACCAAAAGCCCACACAGGGACCCCTCTGCCCTCTCACCCCCAGCCACCATGCCTCTGTATAAAGCAAAGATGTCTACCTCAGTGACGAATTAATTTTATAATAACCACAAAATAGCATTTTTAGCCTTATGAAAAATGTCAAAGAAGAAAAAGATATGGGCTATTTTTTAATTAAATATAGTTTTTCTTTTATTGTTTTTTTTTTACTCTTAAAGCAAACCAAAGCATGTTTGTGCCAAAGAACTGTTATATCCCACCCATCTTTCTCTTTTTTTTTTTGTTAATTGTATTTTTATATGCCTGGCAGAATTAATGGTGGAAATCTCCCCAGCTGTGACTTTGCCAGAATCCCTTTCTGAAGCTCCTACTAATTTGGATTAAAACTGGATGGATGAAAGCCTCAAACAGCAAGTTTTGGCAGTAGATCTGCTGAGGCCCCACAGCGTATACTTCTCCAACTGTTCTTATCTTCTGAGGGTAAAAAAAGGGAAAAATAAGCAAACATAATTGTGTAATGACACAGTTGTTAGTGCTCTCCCTACCCTTCCCCTGCCTGGGCTGAGGTAGCAGGCTCCTGCATGCAGGGCATGGAGCTGGCAAATGATGCTTAGTTGCCTGTGGGGGTTTCCCTTGGCAGGACAGACCCCTGGATTTTGCAGCGTGAGGTTTCGATAGCAGCGGGGGGGGGGGTTAAAGTCCTATCCCATACCAGCTACTCTGTGTGTAAATAGCCAGCATGGATTTTAGAGCAAGTTGCCACACTGGGAAGTAGCTGTTCACAGTGACAAAGCTGCATGTGCAAGCCTGTCATCGCAGGGATCTGAAGCCACCACGCTTCCCTAGTCCCGGCTGCTGGGTGCTCACCTTTCTTGCTTAATTCTAGCAGTGTTGGCGCTGTGTTTCCTTGCTGTCCAGGCTTCCTGGAGCCAGCAGCTGCAAGCTCTCCCACTGCCACAAACAACTGCATTAATTTCCTTAAATTGGACAGATCAATCTGGCAAGTGGCCGATGTTCCGTCCCCTCCTCCCTCTTGCCAGGAGAGCCTTCTGGAAGCTTGTGAGCTTACTAAGACCTTGCTTACTAAGTTCCTCTCTTCACAACCACGCTGGGGCACCTGAGAGTTTCAGATAGCAGGCTTTCAGGAATCGCTACAGGTTAGATGAAGCTGCTCTCCAGGTACCTGTTCCCAGTGATGCTGACTGTTTTAATTTCCTTTCTGTTTTTCCACGGACTGAGTAGCATATCAGGATTGGTACAGCAGACCAAGTTGGCAGGCCAGGACTTTGTCTTTTACAAAACTGGCACAGCATTCTCTTTATTCCAGGTATCTTCAGGTTCTGCAACACGCCAACAATCAAAATCTAGGCTGAGGTTTGACTTGCCTAATTTTTCATGTCAAGATCTGTATCCAAAGCAGTCATGTTAGTCTCCTTCTAGGAAATGGAGAGGAATAAATCTAGAGCGCTTGTCAGTCTGCTCTTCTAGAGCTCTTGGATATGCACCATTCAGACTTGTTCATTTAAGACTTACTCTCGTTGGCGATGTCTACTGCCATACTGAAACTCTTTGTTTACAGTGAGGCCAGTTAATTCACAATCATGTCATATATACGTATCAGCTGCTGCTTCTATAATGCTGGATAAAAGTATTTATGAAATAGTTCTACATATTCATTTTTACCTATTTTGTACATCCAAAAGTGAAGCAATTTGCTTTTGATATACAGCAGCACCCAAGAATTCAACAAACACACAGGACAGCAAACACCCAAGCACCAGACCTCTCATTTCTTAGTGTCTTTTGGTGGTCACAGAATTTATTGCCAAAAGGTTGCCTTATCAGTTTTCTGGCTTATGAGTTCTGAGAGCTGCTGCCTACTTGTACATTTTTCATGGGTTATGTAAATATTTGTACAGCTAATTTTACTCCCCCTTTCACTAGATTGTTACTCTATATGTACTGTGCTTTGGGGAGCTGATGGGCGAGATACGAATCCTGCTTGGGAGTACTGGATTCATTCTCATGAAAGGTTCTGCAGATGAGTAATTGCTCTGCAGCAAGTCCTCAGCCTGCGGTTTCACAAGCAGGGAAGCTAATGTGACAATGCAGTGCTGCTGAAAGGAGAGGGTGTTTGTGCCTTTTCCTTTCCCTAATCCTGGCTTTTCTCGCACTGTGTTCGGCAGTTGCCCACTCTTGCACTGCCTCTGGCTCTTACTGGAGCCTTCTTGTGCCGGTTCAACTTACTAAGCCAGCAGAAACATATTCTCTTTGCTGAAAAAGAGTACTGTAAGGCAGGGAGTTTCCTTCCATTGGAGGTGAGTTGCTGGATCCATCACTGTGATCATGAAACTGTGGTCTCTGTCACATCACTCCTAGACCTCAGGCTGACTGTGGAGACTGCAGCTCCTGAATTAATTGCCCAAGAACCTCCTGGCAGGAGAAAGCAAGCAGCTGATGGTCTTTTGTGTCACAGTGGGCATTGTTAAACTGGAATTGTGGAGGGTTGAAGATGGAAAATAATTAGCTGCCTTTTTCAGCAAAGATTGGCCATGTCTTTGAGGAAAGGAAGATAAAGTAAAACTGGAAGTCTTGCCTGTGGGGGCTATTTACTCCCAACTTATGCTTTACTGTGCTTTTCTTTTAAATTAAGAACTGTGTTTTGGCTGCTGAAAACTTTCTTTTCTTGTGATCCAGGGGCAGGATGTGTCAAAGTTAACCTTGAGAAACCATGATGATCAGCAGTGGAGCTGCAGCTGGGCTTTTGGTCCATGGGATTCAGCACCTCCAAGGGGCGTGAAGAAATTTGCTGCCTTGGGGCACTTGCAGCCTCTCTTCGGGCTGGGGAGGGTGTAAGGTACAAAGAAGTCCATCCATGCTGTGTGTCACAGCAGCAAAGATTTCCTTTTGTGTGTGTATGATTGTAGATCTTTAGGTGTTCAGTACTCTCTTTTTTAATGCCTCCTAATTATTACTTCTGTTTTCCTTTCAAAAATTCTCTTTCCAAGCTCATTTGGGTCATGATACTTTCCAACCCTGTGAAATTGGCCCTGTTGGAGCATAATGTGTTTCTGAGTTAGGCTTTGTCCTATTTGGATTTGCATCCCAGTGGTTACTTATTTTTACTGAGAAATTTGGTCTTTCCTCCTAGTCTGTGAACCCCGGAATTCCTTTAATTTGGATACTTAAACTTTCTGATCCTGGTGTTTCAAAGAGTATGCCTGGGTACCTGTTGTGATGATGTGCTGGATTTTCTTCTCTCTGTGTGTGGTTTGGTGACACATCCCTTGCCTTTGTGGGTAAGGTGTAAGCAGCAGCACGTAAGTTGTTTGTGAAAACACTGACTAGAAAATCCCACCCTGAGTAGTATGTCAGATGAGCAGTGTTCTGTAGCAGGTTAAGTCAGTTACACAGCAAAGAGCAGCAAGCAGAGGAGTTTTAGAAGGCGTTTGGAATGAGGTGCTATGTGGGATTATTTGCACTTGATACCCTGAGATATCAAGATTGTAACTGCAGTGGGTATAACAGATTTATATCCTGCCTGAAGCCTGAAGTCATATATTATATGTGAAATGCAAGTAGGCATTCATCTCTGAGGGTGAAAACATCTTAACATATGGAACATCTACCTTCAGGAATGAAGGGTAAAGATTCCTTTTATATAGTGCTGTGGCCATTATTTCTACATATTATCCTGCTAAGCTTCCAGCCTCAGAGCTTACATAGTTATTTTCTGTATTTATGTCATCAGCTCTGGGTGCCCCAGCATAAGAGATGGACCTGCTCGAGAGAGTCCAGAGGAGGGCCATGAAGATGATCAGAGGGCTGGAGCACCTCTCCTGTGAAGACAGGCTGAGACAATTGGGCTTGCTCAGCCTGGAGAAGAGAAAGCTTTAGGCACACCTTATAGCAGCCTTCCAGTGCCTAAACGGGCCTACAACAAATCTGGAGAGGAACTTTTTACGGGGGGCAGGACAAGGGAGAATGGCTTTAAACTGAAAGAGGAGAGATTTAGGTTAGATATAAGGAAGAAATCCTTTATGTGAGGATGATGAGACATTGGCACAGGTTACGCAGAGGAGCTGTGGCTGCCCATCCCTGGCAGTGTTCAACAACAGGTTGGAGGGAGATTTGAGCAACATGGTCTAGTGGAAGGTGTCCCTGTCCATGGTGGTGTGGGGTAGAATTAGATGAGTCTTAAGGTCCCATCCAACCCAAACCGCTCTAAGATTCTATGATTGAATGTATTGTATCTTGAATGAATTTGTCCTCATAAGATCCTAATGCAATAGGTATTATTCCCATCTTAGAATTGTGACTTGCCTGAGATCATTCATGATTGTCATAGTGGGGCAGGAAAATTAACATCTCCCAGATCTCAGGCTAGCTCCCAAACTACATTACCATCTTTTTTTCTAGGGTTGATCACAACTAGCTGACAATGCTTGCAATTTCTGTGCTAGGAGATCACGTACGCAAAATGTTCTGGACGTGTAAATCTAAATCTGGATATATCTGTGAAACTACTAATTTCGTAGAGTTCTCTTGTAGCATTTAACATTTTAGTGCTTGCACACACCGTTTGTATTGATTTGTTTGCAACTGGAAAGAACCAATGACCCATAGGAGTGCACAGAAAAAGCACTGAAAGACTGATTTTAAAATTGGTGGGGAAATTTGTGGTGCACTGTAAAGTAAATGTCCACAATATACTTCTCATTGTCTTGAACAAAATGCAGGTTATGTGAACTGCCTGGTACCATGAGCAATAATGCAGGAGGATTTGTCAATGGTTGAGTATTTTTTCTGGACAATTAATATGACCTTCTATAAAACTTCAAAGGTTGTAATCTGCACAATTGGTTTAATTCACTGTGATTTGTCATTTTTAAGGAAGGTTCTCTTTCTTTTATACCACACTACATCCAACAGATCAAGATCAGGAAACTAAGGAAATTAATCCTTCATTGTAGAGGTTATCTTCAAAGCTTGTCTGAAAGACTTTTTCCACAGAAGACCTGACTGTGTTAGGGCTTCCAAAGAAAAATGTTTGTGATTGCTAATGTCAAGAAAGACTAATTTATCTATGGAGCACTGCTAGACTGTGAGCACCAATGGTGCTGGGACTAAAACCTACTTAGAGAATTTCATTACAAGTAGTAAATAATTGGTGCTTATCGCTCCACATCTAAAATAAGCACCTGCTGTGTTTAACTCAGTGTTGTGCTCTCGGTATGAGAGACTGAGGAATAACATTTGATTTTTAAGAAAACTTTGTCTTATTAATGGCAGGCCAGCTCAAGAGTCATATGAGAACAGGGATGTCATTTAAAACTTACTGTTCTTCCACGTCACCTTCAGGCATGTTTTGCCAGATCTGAAATCTAGAGCAGCGCTGACATTATTCTCTCACTCCAGAGAGAATAGACCATTCAGATCCTTCTCCATCACTCAGCAGAGCTGTGACAAGGTGAAGAGGAAAACATCACAACATTTCAGAGAGTCTGTCTTAGCCTTCTCCGCAGGATGTAACACATCACCACAAAGACAGAGGACAGGGTGGTGAGATGCCTCCAGCTCAGGACTAGAAGATTATTTTCAAAGTTTTCTGTTTGTTCTTCTAGAAATGAATTCCCACTCCATGGTGATGGATATTTTCAGTCTTAAAGGCCAAAGGCTATCCAATTACTGGCTACCAGATCACGTTGGCTGTTCTAGCAGCCTGTGTTTTAATGTCTGTGCTTAACTACCTTTCTAAGGCTTCACTGCTACACATGGATACTGGGCTGCTATTCCTAGATGAAATTAGAGTAATAGACGCTAGAGATGGAAAAATAACTAATGGTCCATTCCCCTATAGCTGCCAAATAGACTTACCAAAAAAGTGCAGGCAAATATCTTCTATGGCAATCTTTTACCATGAAGTATCGCATCCTCTTTATAGTCTGGGCAGAAATCAGGAAACCTGACCACTTTTTGGCTTAAGGTTTTGCCACTCTGTAAGCTTGGTAGCCAAAGACTCTATTTCAGTTGCCTTTTGCTTTGTAGATTTGGAGCATCTGGAAAGCTGGATAGGGCAGTTTTTAAAGTGTCCAACTAATCTGTTGTGTTAATACCTAAGTTCTGAAAAAAGGGGGTAAAGAATACCTGTTGAATCACAAGCGTTAAGCACCCAGTCCCACAGGTTGCTTTATTTATAACTTGAAGCACAAGTGCTGTAAATTTCCAGTAGTCCCTGCCGTAACTGGAGGATGTCTTTGTAGCTGCAATGGGTGAATGTACTTCACTTTGCCTTATTGTCAAAAATACAGCTGTTCTGAGAGGGCAAAAGGTGTGCCTTTCTTCAGAATGATCCCTCTCTGCTGGCTGTCCTATTAGATACATAACTCCATTGTTGCTTCTGACTTTCCTCAGAACTGATTTTGTAAACCAGGGTTTTCAGCATTCAAAGGCGTATGTGTGTGTGTTCCTGGTGGTGTGTGGGGTGTGTGTGTTTTTGTAAATCTGGACTCTATAGAGGTAACTAAAATGCCTCATTTAGATTTCTGAACCTGTAATGGAAAAAAGCCCTGCAGACACTGTAACAGTTTAATTGGTGTTCAATTGCTTGTACTTTTTCTAGCTTTTAAAAAGGAATATCAAAGAATGAACTATAAAACCAGATGTCTATCTCCAGGGAATTAAATTGTCCAGTTTCCAGTGACATGCTTTAATTCTCCTCCCACTTAGTAATTTTACGTTGGCGCAAATCCTTTGAATAAGAAAGGGCAACTGCCCCCTCCAAAATTGTTCTTGCATTAAGTTGGAAACAATGGGATCTCACAAAATTTGTAATCTCATTAATTATTATTGTATATGCATTAATGTCTTGGAGGTGATCCACAGGAAGACTTCAGGCTATGCAGTTTTGCAGATGCTTAGGTGCTTAGCCAGTTTCGGAAGTTATTATAGGTAGATTTCTGAAGACAAAGTTTTTTCACTCCTTTCCCTGTTCCTCCTCCCTGTCCCTTTCCCGCGTGGTTACTTAGATTTCAGTTAGTTCAGGTGTTCCCTGTTATATAAATGTCTGCCTGAAAAAAAACCCAAAGCCGACAAAACCCAGTGTCCCACCCAAACCACCGAAGCCTGGCTTTGTGCTCTGAAGGTCCCAGGTCTTTATTTCACCTGGTTCTTGTGAGAAAGGGGGTCCTGCTGTAGCCAGCTTTGTGATGATGGGTCTCCTCTTAGCACCTGCTTACATGGGTGGTTTGAGAGGAGAGGGATCTGTGCCTGGGTGCCAGAAGCTAAGACAGATGCTCATTCTCCTCCTCACTGTGGTGGGAAGTGAGCGCTGGTGTGCTGAGCTGCTTTATTTTGTGCTGTCAATACTTTTACTTTTGAACACTGTGTCCTGAGGCGTGGGACTTGGAAGGACCAAAATGTGCCATGCGCTTGGCTCCAAACATGTCTGCTTCATGCCGGTAAAAATGCCCATCCCTTTGCAGGTGCAGAGCAGCACATTTTTTGGACTGGGCATTGATGGTCTGAGTTCTCCTGGTGATAGCAGTTTGTCTGGGAGCATACTATGGTAATCTAGTCAGGTAAATGGTTGGGGCCTCTACTTATAATGTGCAACAGAGCGGTAAGTTGGGAATGGGATTTAAACCCATAGGAAGTAGGCTCTAGTTATATGAATTGGAAGAGTGTTTGAAATCCCAAGGTCTCATCTTGTTCTGTTTTTTTTTGTGGGTTCACCTTCCACTTTCCTTCTCATTACTTATGACAGAATGACATTTACTGAGACTTTCATTTTCCTCACTCTTGTCCCAGAAGCAGAAACTCAGGATGAGGTAGGATCTATGCCAGCCTCGGTTTCTTTTCTGTTCTCTGTTGGTTGTCTTCTGAGTATTAGCTACATCAATACACATAAAATAGCATATATATTGGAGAAACAGACACTAAATATGGTTTCTACTAGAAATGATCACTTTATTTATTATAGAAACCACTGTCTTGCCTGTTATCATTGGTTTAAAATATGAGTAATCGTTTGGACAGACCAGCAGTTTAGTTGGATACTTGGCTGAATAGTGTAAGTTGTTTAAGAGTGAAGTAGTTGATTTTGATGATAAAATATGCCCAAATATTATTACAGTTGTGTGTTTGCCTGAAAATTGAGGGGGAAAATGCCTTTTCTTTTTTTCTTTTTTTGGCTGAATTCTTGGTTTTCTTGGCCAAGGAAATTGCTCTGTGTCAATCTAATTTGCAGATAAATTGTTCGGTGGAGACCTGTAACTGTTTAGTAGAGCAGTTGGGATAATACTGAGATTGGCAACCTTTTGCTAGAAATGGAAGGCAGAAATTGCTTTTGTTAAAGAGTCTGAGGAATAGAATGAGCCTAAACTTATTATGAATTCAACTTGCAAGAGAAGAAATTGGAAAACTGCAATATAAATGGTCACTTTCATACTACCAGCTAATAGGTCCTGCAAAACCATAAGAACCTGTTGTCTGAATGACTGGCTCCTGCTGTTTTCTCCAACAGTGATGCTTCCCAGCAAAGGCCCTTGAAAACTATGAGTATGCTTGAAGCAAGGAGTAGCCATTTTAGGAGCCACCTCCTGATGTTACAGAAAACCCGGTGCTCAGTGGACCTCAAGATGAGTAACAGAGATGAGAGAGAGCAGAGCTGGGGCTCCTCCTTTTCCTTCTTTTTCTTCTTTTAAAGAATTTCTGCTTTTTAGCTTTGTCTCAACAAAGTGGGGATGCATTAGAGTTGCTTCTTCACCAGGAACTGGGAAGCAGATCCAGTGTTTCCCAAAGGAAGGAAGTAGAGCAATTCTACAGCAGAACAGTCTCATTTCCTCTATTTTGCCTGGTAAGGTGATAGGCTTGAGCCTGGGACAAAAAGGTGGATAATCCTTCCATGCTTACATCTTGAAGAGCGTGGAAAAGCTCTTAGCATGCTGTTATCCTTAGGCCCTGGTAGCCTAATGGGGCTGGCTGCAGCATGTACATTACAAATCCACAGAAACTGAAGAAATGCAGATTAATTTGTTCTACAAACTGAAGATTTTCAGGCTGATTATAATAGAAATCCAAGGCCTTTCTTTTCAGCTAACTGCTGCTGAAAAATTAGCATAGCCTCTAGCATAAACTCTGGGAGATCAAGAGTTTATAGAGCTGTATTCAGAGATGGTATGTCAGTTATACCATCTTACACGGACACAGATTTTATCTGGCCTTCAGCTTCCTTGGATGAGATGAGCTAGTTTCTATTATGTTTCCTGTTGTAAAATGAACTCTAGGTTGTCTCTAATGCTCTGCAGACCTAGAATTAAAATCGGAGCTTTGAATGTGCATTTCTACCTACGTCTTGAATGCGAAGAGATCCAAGTTCTGGCCAAGGAAGTTTACTGCTGTCTGAGCGACTGAGTGGGGTTAAAATGGAGGCATTACAGTAACCTACTATTTGGAGTCTGGCACTCTGAGTATACTCATCTTTTCTTAATCTGTCCCTGGATCTGGTTATAATTGGCAGCTTGAGCAATCCTATTGCATTCTGCATTTATATTTGTGTTTTCTTTTTCTATTGTTAAACCTGTTTTCATCTTACATACTTTGTCGTTCTTCTGTAGCCTGTAGCCAGTGATAGATGACAAGGCTTACATGTGGAAGGTCAGTTAGATCATCCCGTATCCATCTCTGCCAGCACAGGATTATTGCTTTCATAGTCTATTTGTTATTGTTTTGTCCAGCCGATTGCTAAATAGATCCTGTTTATTCAACAAAGTTTTGCCACCAATAATACCCCACATAACCTTAATTATAACAGAGTAGTCTGGGGTATTGTTGAGAGGTGGGAGATGGTTTTGTATGGTCAGAAAAATTATCTGGTTTTTGACTCTTCTTTCTCAGATCAGATTCGGTGAGGTTTTCTGAAGCATATTTCATTAACTGGTCAAATCAAACATCTGCATCAACAACATGGTGTGACTCCTGCTTATCTCAGTCTTTTCAGCCCAGAGTATTCTCTTAGCAGAAAACAAGATGGCTATTGGCATGCGCGCCATTAACTGAAAGGTTCTTTTGTTTATCGAGAGCGTGTTTCCTTGGACAGTCATTCTGGGCAAAGAGGTCTGCATTTTGCTTTCCCATGGTTTCAAGCTGCGGTGCTTTATCTAGTAGGGAAGCCTGTCTTAAGGAGCTAGATAAGACACGATTGAAAATGACTTGCCTACAGAAGGAAATCGAGTTTCCCTGGCAGCCACAGAGACAGAAATACACTGAATCTGAGTCTGGGAGTAATGATGCATTGGAAATGCATTAGTACACATTTATCTTAAATTTCAAGGATTCTGTAATAAGAGTCTAAAGCATATATAATTAAAGCCAATTTCAAAGTGATTTTCTAAGGTTAGACTTTCAAGAATATTCTAAATTTGACAATGAGAAGTTCATTTTTAATAATTTTAGAACTGGTTCCTTCAGTGCCCTAAGGTCTGCATACCAACCAGAATCAGAGGAGAGGTTGCCTGCAAGCAATATGCAAAAATAATATTACACAAATAGGTTCTGCTCATGCAGAAGCATTTCACTGTTAGCTGGACAAAATCACATAAATATTCTTTGGGATAGTTGTTTTTTGGATATAGTTCTGACTTGATTTCACATAAATACCGCTCTTGTAGGCTTAACAAAGGAGCGCAAGGAGAAGGAGACTTTCTGACAGAGTTCAACACATATTGCATCTAATACCGAAGAAATGCACAGCTTGCTTCTCTTCCTCTGGGAGAACATAGCCTTCTTTCTCAAGGTAGCAAACACAAGGGAAAATAATAAGAGTCTGTCTTTTCCATGCCTAATACAGGGGTGAGAAAACGCTGACAAAGAGCTGGCTGAGAAACACTTCCACATTAAGCTTTTACAAAGTTTTTCACCTTACTCTATCAGATGGGTAGATTTCTCAGGGCAACAGAATCCTGATTTCTAAGCACAGTTGAAAGGCCATGCTGTCCACCTAAACCTCTGTCTGTTGTCACGCTCACTGCAGCTTCAGCCTTGGTGTGGTAGCTCTTCTCAGAGCCTCACTTACCCCCACATCCTTGCAGAGCAACTTCCTAAATGATGCATGTCGCAGCTGTAGGATGGCCTTCACATTTATCCTCCAAATGAGTCTTGCTTTGCTAGCAGCAAAAATTAAGCTTTTCAGGATGCATTGGGTAGACGCTACCCGGAAGACAGAAGGTGGCCTGGGAAGTGGGCATTTTTTGCAAGCTCGTACTCCTTAGCTGGTTTAGAACAAAAATTGGAATGTCATTCCCTGACATCTGCTGTCAGTATTCAGCTTACTGCTTTGCCTGGTATTTTAAGGTGAGCCTTTCTCAGTTTCTCCTGTTGAAGGCATTTCAGTTTGCATAGTCACTGCAGAGGGAGAGGATGCAGGTGAACATGATTTAATGTGGGTGGTCATATATGATGTGCAGAAGTTGACTAAATCCTTACCACATATCAGGCAGCATGGAGGTTTGAAGCAGGTTTTCATACTCTGTGGGGAGTGACCTTGCCACTGAGATGCTCAGTGCAGTGGGAGATGAAGAAAACAGAAACGTATGGTTTTGTGACTAAGAGCTAACTGGGCTTGAACACCTATCTTCAGAAGGAGATTCAAGACTGAGCAGAGAGAGAGATTTTTGCTATCTCTGACTGTGGTTTTTCAGACTGTTCTGTTCTGTGGTTTCTCCAGGCCAGGGTAAATAACTTCACAATCAGTGTGCTGGTTACTAGGTATACTAAGGCACCTAATTCTCCCTGGGAATGGTATCTTGACTGTCTAATTCATGGCTGAGGAGTCTGCTAGGCAACAGGAAATCTGCAAATTAAAACATTGCAACATCCAAGTCCCTGGCTGTACCCCAGCTTTGTTGGAGGACCAGTTTTCGTCTCTTTGCCTATGAAAAATATACTCAGATGTATATCATTTCTCTTGCATCATTTAAATGATTCCGCATGTTTCCCACCAGCTATTATTTTTATTACCCACATCCAGTCACTTTGCTGCTCATTTTGTTCATTGTAATGCAGCCAGTAGCACTCTTGTTCCTTGATCCCCAAAAATATGTGGTTTAAGGTCCCATATTAGCAAAAGTTGGTTAAGGTTAAGCAGGCTTAGCCCTCCAGCTTCTGCTATTTTGTGGTGGGAGCTGGACTAGCTTATTTACCCCTTGCAGAGACGGACTGTCCATCCTGATTCACTGGGCTGCTTGGCTTCTCTTCCCCAGCCCTAGTGTTTTGTCCTTCCTTATAAAGAAGTTGTAAGGCACTGTGCTCTGAGTAGCTTGCTGACAGCAATCATTATGACACTAGCATCTTCATATCCCATTTACTGACCGCTCCAGGGTCCTCTCTTTATGAATCCAAGAAGTATTTCTTCTTCCTTCCCCTACAGCATGAGCCCACAGCTCATGACGAGCAATGGTGTCAGGCGGTAGCTGTGCTCTTAGCAGCATCCTCTTTGAGAAGACAGAGTAATCCATGGTCCTGTGGCCAAAACACCCCAAAGTACATAGATGGAAGTATTAAGTAATCCAGAAACCCAGCATGCCTGGTGCTCAGGGAGCCTACAAATTATTCTGGAAATCAAGGTAAATCTAGTCAACATTTTTTCTCCACTGAA
Source organism: Forpus xanthops (assembly GCA_032466535.1). Classification (NCBI taxonomy): domain Eukaryota; kingdom Metazoa; phylum Chordata; class Aves; order Psittaciformes; family Psittacidae; genus Forpus; species Forpus xanthops. Next base: position 74,022 of record JASSUY010030280.1, read on the forward strand.
GAACATGACAATATGTTCAAGCAAATATGTGGGCATCAGTGCTTTGAAGATCCTGAAGCTCTTGGAGACTCCCAGATTTAATTTCCAGGTAGACTGTGTTTACTCCCCTCCAGACCTTTTTTGGGAAAGAGGGTTCTCTTTTTTTATGCCCAGAAGGAGAGGAAGGTGTCTTGTCTGTGAGTGTTGCCTCACAGAATTGTCTCACAACTGCAGCATTTATTTCTAGGGGTATATTTTAGCATGGCCAGAAGCATGTGCTTCTCCTCTGTCCTTTCACAATAGTATGATGCTCAGCACTAAACAAGCTTTTCTTTCAGATGGCATGCCTGAAGAAATACGAGAGTGAACCGCTAATGTTCTCTCTAGATTTCTGATGATACCGTAACACACATTGCTCTGAGGACCTTCCATCAGCCTTCTAGACCTGCATTTTTAAAACCAATGAAAATTTTACCAGAAAATCAATTTTAATATTCAGGATCTCTTGGTAAATAGATCATTGAAACCCTGGAGTGGGGAGCAGAGCACCTCTGCCTAATGGTCTTCAGTCATCTGCTGCACAGACTTAGTATTGAAAAGGGGGCTGGCTCACTGCCTACCACTGATGGTAAAATAAGGCAGACCCCTTCTTTGAAGCACCAGATCTTTCAGAGGCAGATACCCTCTTCTCACCCTTCCAAGTGACTGTCACAAACACTTCAGTTCATGTAAACCAGAAGAGCTTGTATGTGAGGGAATGCTCTGCAGAATGGAGGGAAGATCCTCTTTCAGAGAGGTAGGATGTGGGAAGGGGAGGAGAAACTGAACTGAGAGACTCAGTATCTTGCAAGAGGACAGTGAATTATAATTATTTATGGTAAAAAAATGCACGCAATCGGTGAAGTGCTTGGTGTTGCAGTGTTTCAGTTCTGCCTGCAAAGCTGGACCACTGGTCTGTGTAGCTGGGAGACAGATAAATTCTGGGTTTTGAAAGGACTTGTCCTGAGCCACAGGAATAAAAACTTATTTACAGCACACGAGGTAAGATTTACTGAGCACTGTCACTATTAATAGTATAAACCTATGTAACGACTTACTCCTTTGTAGCTGACAGTTCCCTGGCCCATATTGAGAGTCCTGGACTGTTATCAAGGACGCTGTTGCACATAACATACTAACAGCATTTCTTCAGATGATTTCTGATTACAGCTCTCTGTTTGTTCCTTTCCAGTTTCTTTTCCCAGGTCTGCTCATTCCCACTCTGCTTTTTTCCCCATCTCTTCTGGCTGCCAAATTTCTATTCTGTTTGTATATTGCCCCGCAATCACTGCACCTGGAAGCAGCCAGTCATCCCAAAGAAAGGTGAACATTGGGTCCCACTTGGCTGGCAACACAAGCATTCCCAAGAGGAACGGGCAGCAGGAGCCACTGTCTGTCCAGGCTAAGGGATGAGACTCTGGCCCTATTTTCATATGCTAGATCTCCTGGCTGTTGGATTCTGTAAATTAGCATGGAAACATCTAGCGGAGCTTTGTAATATATGTTAGCTGAACATCTTCAGAAAATGTGTCAGATTTAAGGGTGTGGAAATTCCTTCACCGTTGGAATTCTCCAAACTTTAGCAGTCAACGGATTTCATATGCCAATAATATTTGTGACAACAGGGAGCCTACGTGGGGATTCAAGTAAGGATGGAGGTAGAATTAACCCAAATTCATGTCTTTTGTCAGTTACAAATAGCAATGCGCTATTGAAATTTTCACTTTGTTTTTTTTTTTTTGGGGGGGGGTGGGTTTGTTTTTTCTTAAGAGTCACTGCACTAGAGCCAAAGGTGCTGGAAGCTGTCTTGCATTGTCAAGCGTGGACTAGGAGGTCTAGCTGGATAATTAGATTTAATCTAACCTATTATCCGCAGAGTGGTGTGTAAACTGCATTAGAAGATACGGATTTATTTCAGATGTCATCTAAAGCAACTGATTTTAATAATTGGACAAGAGCTGAGCCAAAGGCCTAGATTTTCTCTTTATCAGCAACATTTGCTGCTTCATAGGCAAATATGACAATATAATGAGTGTTGGGGCCTAGTTTGTCCTTGAACGTACTTGTGGAGCTGGCTGAACTCAAGGACAGGAACAAGATACATGCCTCCAAAGGCATAAGGGGGCCTCTTCATTTGCTTTATATAAATCTCAGTCTTTAAGGACTTGAGAGAGAATGCTCAGGTATTTAAATGAACATTATTCTTGAACACGAAGTTTTAATAGTGTGCATTTTTTCATCAACCTGTATAAATTTACAGCAGATGAGAGCCTGCTCAATGTGTTACCTGCTTTGAAGTGAAAGCCTGTTACATGTGACTGAGCAATCCACCCTCTGTGCACTAGATCCCAAAGAAATTAACTCCCCAGCCTACATCTTGCTGGGAAAAACTAATCATCAGCAGAATGGGTAAAAAGATTTCTATTATATCTATATGCTTTTCAGAGACAGCAGATGCTGCTTTTAGTTTTGTGTCAGTATAATGAGGAAAGAGAAGCTAGAGGACTGTTTCTTAATCACAGCATTAATTTTTCAGGCTAGATGTTATTTGCATGTCAAAACTGAAATGTTTGGAGGTGAAAGTGATATACTTACTGGACACATTTGAAAGCCTTGGTATTCAAAACAATACCAAAACAGTTTAAATATGTATTTAGTCAAGTATGCTTTCAATAGCATGAAATGTGTAATAGGGCCCCTTCAGTTTTGTTTTCAAACAGCTAGCTTTTGTTTTCTGTTTGAAACCGCACACCATTGTAGTTGGGTAACTTTCTGCAGGGTGGGATGGAAAGGAGCCATGGAAGTACAAAGAAACTCCTTGCAATCTCCTATGAAACAGCCAATAAATGAAACACAACCCTAGAAAATTTTAGGTGGCCAGAGTGACACCTGCGAGGACAGCTGAGTCTGGGAGCCAGGGATGCATCCCTGGAAGTGCCTGTCTCAAAGTCACTGCAGCAGCTGAGCTGGGGCTAAATTGGAAACAGAAATAAGGATTGTCGTGTCACCCGGATGCTTTGCCTCCAGCCAAATGATAGATGGAAAAAAACCACTACCAGATGTTCTTATGTTATTAATATTGTTATTATTGTTATTATAAATAATACTCTGTATTGGCTGGCTCTCACTCCTGGCACATCTGGAGTGCACATGCTCGGGAGGAGAGCCACAGCAGCCCGTTCCTCCCCTGTTTCCCTGGACACCTGTAGAAGAGGATGGGGAGACCCTGCTCCCTATGCTGCCCTACAATGTGGTGCTCCCTACCCTGCTCCCCTCCTGCTGCTCCTAGTCCTAGCCCGAGGACTGCCAGCGACACAGCGATGCTGGCCAAGCACACGCCTTCATTCCATTTTTCCAGCAGGACAAGATCCTTTCACCCACAGCCCTGTTTTGAAGCTTTGCATCTGTATGCAGCCCTGGGTTTATACAATGAGATAATAATAATAGTGGGATATTTACTGACTGTACATTATGCAGTCAAAGTTGCTGTTGTGATATTCCTGTGGTCTGAAGCACCTCTTGCCAAGAAAGCAGGATGGTAGGTGCCGCTTTGCTGGAAGTTCATTGGCTAAACCTCCCCATCTAACGTTAGACCAGAAATTCTCAAACAATATTTCTGTGTAATTGCTCCCACTCCATGTCACCGAAAAAACTGATTGTTTCTGGAGATGAAAATGGAGAATATGGCATCACTCCAGTGTGGGTCTCACCATAAACTTTGGTAAACTCTGAGTCTTTAGGATGCGCCAGCTACCAGGCACTGTTTAATGTAAGTGCCAAACCATTGCTGGAGTGGAAATTATCCCATTACACCCATTTAGGTCAACTGTCTAGGAATACAGGAACAGGGGAAAAAAAAGTGCTGGAGGAAGCGATGACAGTGGTTCATTAAAAATAATAAAATGCTAGGATACTATGAAGCATGTCATACCAATATTTGTATATCTCTGAGGAAACACAGTTCCAGTATAAATAGATGGAGCTTTATAAATGGACTTTTGTGGTCACACCAACTGTGCAGAAAGATGGTGTATTTTTAATTATGTTGTGGTGACATACAGAATGGGTAAAGTACTTTCCATGGACACGGAGAGATGCTAAAAGTTCATAACTGACAACAAATTAAGTACAGCCCTCTGAAGGTCAGGTTTGCCTGGGATGACTGTACATAGCACATCTCCCTCTGCATAGCTCCATGCCAAGGAGAGCACTGCTGCCCAGGCAGCGAAGGGCCTGGTGGGGCTCTTGGTCCCCCACCATGGGTCATGATTCCCAGCAAGGGGGGCACAGACCCACTTGAGGTCCTTGCAGTCCTGCCTAGAAACAGGAGAGGTGCCCAGTGCTGATGCTGAAAAAAGGCAATGCCCACATTTTCTGGAGAGTCTTTTCCCAAAGACAAACTGGGCAAGGAACACCCTGGCCAAAACAACCCACTGCATTCTGAGTGAAATCTGAGCTGTGCTGTGCACAGGAGCATGAGATAACAATAATAATGACAAATACAATATCATGGCAAATCACAACAAAACCAGTCACCACATCTGGCTTCAGTTGTGGGTCTGTGTTTTAGCAATTCCCTTGCCAATGGTATTTCCTTTCATCTACACTTTAAGCAAGGCTCATTCTATGCAGTGAGAGGTCCACACAATCCAGTTTTCTGGAGATGTCTCCTTTTCTGGCTGGAAGAGTTGTCCAGGCAGAATAAAAGAGCTTCACACCCTAGCCAGGGGTTTCTAGTCTGTGACTATGTGAAGGTGTTTGGGCGTTTGAAGATGCAAAAGCCACAGGGAAAAGGCTTGGGACATGCACAGCCCGTTTGTGCACACTGGGATCTTCCCAGGTGGATCACACAGGCATTGCCAGCCAGAAGCCCTCCTGGGAACAGCGGGGGACCTTGTGGGTCTAGAGCTGCAGACTGAGCCCTTTGCTCCTCTATGGACTAGTTTGGTACTTATTCTTCCCTCCTTTCCCCATCCTTTTCCTTTGCACCTCTGGCAAAGAGAATCAACCAAGTATATATTGGGGGAAGTGGCTTTTTCAGACATTTCACATTCCCCCAACATGCTGTTGGAAAACAAAACTGGTGCCATATGAAGCCATAAGGAAAGAGCAAGAAGCCTTTTCTCTATTAATGCAACAAGGTATTGCCATTGATGTAAGTCACAGACTACATGCTTGCCACCTGAGAGACATCCACTCATCCTGTGGAAGAGACGCAATTAAGCTAAATTGTGGGCAAATGAAGAGATTAGAGTGTTTGTTCCTCTATTGCTTTCCCTGCTGTTTTAGAGCCCAGTAGTTTTCTGCTCTGAGTGGAAAATAAGGATCATTACTTTATTCAGCCTTGGTTTTTGTTAGATGCTTATAAATCTTGCTAATTAGCTGTAGAAATCATAAAAGCTTAGCATCATGTTTTAATCATAAGCTCCTCAGGCCACTGATGTTCATGTTGTTCCCTGGATCCTCATTTCCATGTACAAATTACTGAGCCTGTAACACTTTGGCAGCTCATCTCTCATGCCAGGGATGTTTCCAGCAGAATTGTTATTTCAGTAACTAAGCCACAAACCTACACCTGCAAAAAATAAAAAACAAGAGAATAACACAGCACTGGAAGGTCCCCCCTCCTTGTACTGATGGAATATTAAAGCTTCTTCAAAGTAATTAAACACAGGTTTCAAGTATAAAGCCTGGCTGACACATCAGTGAAACCATTTTCTCCTTCCCAAGAAGCTAAAGAAAAGTTCCCCAGTCAGCAGTCGGTGAGGATAGGAAACTGGAAGCACCGCAGTTACACACCAGTGCTAACATGCTGGGAATTTCTGGGGCAGAACAACAGGTCTATGGCATCATGGACGCAGCTGTAAAATCAAACCTCGGCTGAATTCTCATCCAAATCACCATAAATGAGGTCAGCATCTGCTAAGACACTGGATAATAATAACTTGCTTAATTATACATTTGCCTGTAATTTAGTCCAGACCAGCTTTCATAGTGGCAGTAGAGGAGGCTATTTTCCAGTTCTTTTGTGTTCCTGTGATTAATGGATAATGCCCTCGGTGTCTATGCATGCGTCTAATTTTCACTTTCAACCTTAATGCAATTTAATATTGTCAAAATAAATGTTATTCTTCACTTTTCCAAATTTTGTTTCAGTGCTTGTAAAGTAAATATTTTGATTAGAAATGTGGAAAGCCTGTGTCTGCTTACTGACACTGTCTGAGCCGCAGAAGGAGCCTGTCCCTCTATCTCGGCAGCCCAGAATTGCCTGGCAGCTGATGGTGCTTCTTTCAGGGAGGAAAAGGCCTTCCTAACCTGCAGCAAAGGAGCAGGGTGGATGGCCAGGGATACGAGCTTTGGTCATTTCTATCAAGTTTGCCTTAGCTACAGCCCAAATTCTAAAGGAGGAATGGGATAATGGGATGAAAGCTTCTTTTTTTTTGTTGTTTCTTGATGTGAATCACCATTCTAAGCTCATCTTTGGACTGTCAGACATAGGCCATGTTCATTCACTGTCAGCAAGATGATGGTGTCAGTCAAATTTCTGAGCAGTTCAGAGGTCCTGTGCTAGGCATGGCTGCAAGAACTGCAGAAATTGAGCTGAGCCAAGCTTCACCATTCATGTCTCCCCACCTTTGCAGCAGCATGGCTGAGGTGTCAAAGGCCTCTGGTAGTTATTCCTCATGCACCTAAACCTGGTTACTTGCAGCAGAGATCATCACTGAGAACAATATCTTGGTTTGCAGCTGCAGAAGAAAAACATACAGAACCTGACCTGCCCTGACTGTGCATCTTCTCCTGGGAGAGGCTTAGGTGAGTAAAGAGAAGCTCTCTGTAACCGCTCCCTTGGTCAAACAAAATCATCTCTCAAGATAGGTGGGTTACATTTACTAAAATATTGGATTAAGAAGTCACTGATCATGAGTTTTTGGTTAAGTCTTATTTTCTGAGCTGCTTCAAGCAAAAGTGAAAATTGAAAACTGGCAATCGTACAAGATCAATAGGGTTTACTTAAATGACTCACCAACTAGCATGTCTGTGGCTTTTAGTAGCATTGTATTTTTGCCAATCATAGGGGTTTAAACTTCCCCTCATATATAAATTACACACCCAGATTCGCATCTCTTTTTCCCTTCCCTTCCCCTTCCCTTTCCTTTTGCTTTCTCCCTCTCCTCTCCTCTCCTCTCCTCTCCTCTCCTCTCCTCTCCTCTCCTCTCCTCTCCTCTC
>JASSUY010030281.1:1552-41045 GCA_032466535.1 Forpus xanthops
AAACTACGTCTGCCCCCCCCCCCCCCCAGCATAAGGAATGACACCCCACTAAGAAATTAAATTGTAACATCGTAATAGCAAACTCAAAGTTTCCTCCTGGTGGCAGATGTGATCTTTTAATATCCCTGCTCAGTGCCACATCTTTTCCTGCACTGTTTCGGAGCAATGGGTTGGATATTGGTTCTGACCAGTAAGCACAACACTGCTACCCCAATTCATATCCCAGAGCAGAGGACAGTCCCCTCCAGTGCAGCAGGCACTGGACCTCACTCTTAGTTCCCATCCTTTCCCACTCACTTTTGTAATATCCTCTTCACAGACTCCATTCTTTCTTTTGCCAACAGTGGCCTGATTCTCCCTGGAGGAAAGAGAACCCATTGTTAGCCACAGCCTTCCCCATTACAATCACAGAGCAAGGATAAACCTCACTCCTACACAGCACACAGGAGATTTTCAGGTAAACTAGCTTAGCACTGCCTACACATCACTAAGAAGAACATGCCCTTACAGACCAGGCATGTGTCTTCTGGAATAATATTCTCCCCAGCTGATGCATCTCCCTTTGTGGGGATCTGGGGTTGAACACCCATGTCAAACACCAACCACGGGAAGCAGGAAAATGGGGGTAGACCGGCAGGACCAATCCAACACAGGGCTTCAGGGGCAGCCCTTGCACATTACTTGACTTTACAGATCTAACCACCACCACTATGAATCTCCCAGGGAGAATGACTACTTACAGGTTGTGGGCACACAGTGTACACTCGCTAGCATAAGTGACACCATCAGTGCCACAGATAGGATCATAGATCATGGTGCAGGCCATCAGCTGTGTGCCATCGTCCAGCGTGGAAACTCGGTACTGGCTGCAGTCAAGCTGGGGAACAAAGACACAGGCTCAGCTTTGTGCAACCCCCATGCTCATGACTCTGCCCTTTGGTGTCTGCCATAGGATAAATTAGGGTTATATACTAAGTCATTCTTCATGGAAAACTAGTAATTTTCTTTCACAGTCTTATGCTGAAGAAGACTGAATCAAGGCTTGGAGGTAGACATTACTCATTAGCTTTGTATTTATCTTGATGTCACTATACTTTGCTGAACATACATAATAGGATATTGAAAAATGCAGTTTAAAACTAATCTGCAAATCAAAACAGCATGATTTATGTACATCCTGCAAGAGGGCCAACTGTGACCAAGGTATTTTTCATGGCCCAAAAGAATGGATGCAATGTGCTGACACGCCTTTTGTTGCAACAAGATGGCTCCAAGTGTTGAAATCTGCCAACTGGACTGACAGCAGTTGAAGCTGATTTATACCAGTTGAAGAACTGGCCTTGTTTTTAGCACTCCCAGTTTCTCCAATGTGAGCTCTTCCTCCCTGATTTGTGTATCTCACCTGGTCAGAGCACAGAGCACACTGAGGAAACAAAGGAATGACATTTCATAGTTTGTTTGTATAGAAATGAAATATCTGACTCAGGGTGTTGACTCTTTCAAACACATGCTAATGAGATGGCTTTGTTCTTCAGTTCACCAGAGAGTGTAAATAGATTAGATCAGGGCAAATATAGTTAAACCGGTATTTTTACAAGATTCATTGTTGGTATACATTAGATTATATTGCATTTACTATAAAAAAAAAACCAGAATATGAAGGGGGCCTGTAGGGATGCTGGGGAGGGACTCTTCATGAGGGACTTTAGTGAGAGGACAAGGGGTAACAGGTTCAAACTTAAACATGAGAAGTTTAGATTGGATATGAGGAAGAAATTCTTTACTGTAAGGGTGGTGAAGCACTGGAATGGGTTGCCCAGGGAAGTTGTGAATGCACCATCCCTGGTGATGCTCAAGGCCAGGCTGGACATAGCCTTGGATGACATGGTTTAGAGGGAGGTGTCCCCGCCCATGGCAGTGGGGTTGGAACTAGATGATCTTTAAGGTCCTTTCCAACCCAAACTATTCTATGACATTATGAATGCCCTGGTACATTAGCTATCAGCATGCAAAACACAGGCAATTTTCTAATCTTTGCAGAACATCCTTTTGTAAAATGCAAACTTCCAGAAGGCACTGGATACCCTGGGTCCTCTGCATCCCTCTCCTGTATTGCCAAAACAGAGTGCTCAGTTCTGGTGGCAGCTATGATAGACTGCTGTGGGAAAAGGATTTCTTCTTGTAAAGCCTTGAATCATTTATGCTACCTGTCTCATAACTCATTCCTCACCTGTCCTCTTCCCTTTCTGTTCCTGAGTGCATGCAGGAAGCACACAATGTTGCTGCTGCTGGGGGAGTGATATTCACCCTCAGAAGGAAAGAGCACGAGCTGCAACACTGGGTGAAGGCTACACCACCAAAAGCATCAAGCATTTATTGAAGTTATGCAACCAGCCTCCACTCAAGCTTGTAGTACTTAAAGGGCATTTTTTTTCTGTATTGCACTTACAATCTCAGGCCTGCATTCTCCATCATACAGTTTGGTAATGTTGGTCTGATGTTTTCTGAAAGAGAGGAATGCTTTGGTTAGGAAGCCTCGAGAATAACGTTCCCCATAACACTCTAGGCACTGCAACAAGAAAGGAAGATCCCACCTGCCTTGTGGGTCACTACAACTGCTTGACTTGTCTAAATGCACCACACAGATCCAAAATGCGTGGTATTTCCATATCACACAGTAACCAAGTGCTAGGAGTAATTAGGTGTTACAAGTAACGCTATGATCTGCTCCTGGCTCTGCTGGCTGTTCTCTGCTTCTTTTGTGATTCCCCTCATGAGCACAGACAGAAAATGTAGAAGGAAACTCAGGTCTGCTGGAGAATTACAAGCAGCCTAAAAAGAAACCTATGGAGACACTGGCCTTAAGACAGGCCACTGTTTTACAGAACTGTATCTGAGAGCCTTAACTATCATTAATTACCCACAAGGACATTCTATGCACCAAACTTACGCATTATAGGCGCAGATTCCACATTCGTTGTCATAAGTGAGTCTATCTGAGCCACAGACTGGTGTCAGTATCCTTGGGCATGCTACCAGGACTTGACCATCTACTACCCTGCTGCGGTACTGACTGCAATCGATCTGTAAAAAAGAGAGGAATAAAGAAGGAATAAGTCCACATTCTTGACATAAAGATATAACACTCCCACAAAGTCTGCTTACTCTCCCTCTGCCTTTGGGAACCAATCCAGCATGAAACTAATTCCACTAACAAAACCAGAAGCCAGAGTCATGGATGCATGGAAGCAGAAGTCAGGAATGCTCTCCTGCTGAAAACAAAAGGCACAGCAAGCACTGTGATTAGGGTTTTGCGAGGCCCTTTACAAGATATGCTGGAGCTATTCAGGTGGTGAGATCCAGCCTTCAGACAACACAACATTTTTGTTTCATTCCTATTTACAGAAGCTAGAAGTCAGAATTAGAAAATCACAGAGACATGGTACCAGATACCCCATATAAAACCCTCTCTACTTTGTTTGTCATCAGATACCTGTTCCCTTTGGGAACAGGCTAGCTGCGCATGTTGTTTTCCTTTTGCGTCATGTTTGAACTCTCCCCTTTTACAGGCAGCTGAAGACTTCCATGGACTTTTTTATCTTACCGTAACAGATCTCAGCTCGCATTCTCCATCATATGCCTTCTCCACAGTGTCATTGTATTTACTAGAAGAAAGCAGACCTGTGTCAGGGATTGCAGAGCATCACCTTGAGGCTGGTAGTGTCAGCACCAGCTTCCAGTTCACGCCCTCTGCCCAGTCCACCTGTGGTGCATGAAGCTGCCACCCTTACCTTGAGCCCTTCGCCCTGAGGCTTTTGCTAGGTTTCCAGCAATACTCACTGGTTGTGGAAGCAGATCCCACACTCGTTGCCGTAGGTGGTACCATCAGTGCCACAGACTGGCTCTAAGTTCCTTGGGCAACCTACCCAGACTGTGCCATCCTCACCAAAGCCATTAGGAAACTGGTTGCAATCAACCTGGGGAAGCAGCACAGAATCGGCACCAGTGCTGACTCCCTCAGCCTCTCACACCACAGCCACAGCACCTGCAGCTTCTGCCACAGGGTAAGGAAGAAATGTTATTTTGAATGTGCTCAGGCAGCCAGGAGGAGTGAGTCTAAGGAAGTTTCTGATTAAGCTTTCCTGCCAGGTCTGGGCATGGAGGAAGGATTGCTGTAGGTGAGACAGTGCCTAATGAAGGCAGGTGGTAATTGGGAGCCCAGCTGTATGCCAGAGCCCCTCAGCTCAGACTCTGATCACTTTAAATCTTGCTGCACTCCCTGGTGAGTTATAGGAGGCTTGTAACTGCGTGGGAAGAACCTACAGATAAATCCATCACACAGACCCTGCTGTTTTCCTGTCTGTGACGTAGGTATAGGAAACCTATGCAGGGAACACAGTCTGCAGGTCTTACTGTATAGAAAAAAGGATCAGAATCAGTGTTTGATGCTTTCAAACATATCATCTTTAGGCAATATTCCTCATGAGGAGGTAACCTACCACCTTTGGCTTGGAGTAATTAAATTATGTCTAAGAGTTAATATAATAGGATTGTATAATTACTTCCCACTCTCTTCCTTTTATTTAATGAACTGAAAATACTGGAAGAAAAAGAAAAAGAAAGGGGGGTATTTTTCTCATGAAATTGCTGATAACATTCAATCATAAACTGGCAAATATTATTTGAACAATCAAATTTTCATTAGATTTAATCCACTTGCTCATCAATTATTTACATACTGCTTCTACTTTGACAGAAACCTGCAATAGAAAAGAATAAATGAAACTGTAGCTCACCTGAACTCCAAAAGCAATCTCTGAATGAAAATAATGGAAAAAAGAAAATCAAGTTATTGATATGCAGAGAAGGCACATGTAAATCTTTTAATTAAACCGTTAAATTCAGTGACTGATTTTGATTGATTTATTGGGTTTAGTAAAATATGGAGGTTTACCTTATGCCACTGAACAGTCACAGCATGCATTAAAAGTTACTAAATAAAGTTCCATTGCACTTTTGAAGGGAAATAAAACGGGGGAAAGCACATATATTAATCCATCCCTAAGATGCTACAGGGAAGCTATAGACTACTTTAAGTTCAGTACTCTTGGATTTTTAACCTTTTCTAAGACACTTTTTATATTAAACTTCAGAAAGTTTGGACATTTGTGAGTAAGATGTCTGCTGACCACTGGCACTGCCCATCTCCAAACTCATCCTTCTCAGTTACCAGGAGTGGGCACAGTAAACTTAGAAAGCAATCGTAGAGGTTACAGTTTGCATTTGTATTGTCTACATGCAAAATGATGCCACTTTTAACAGTTTTACTTTGCCCTTATACACAGTACTCCCATGTGCAAGCTCCTGCCCTGCACTTGGACTGCTTCTTCAGCAATTTGCTCCTACAAACCAAGCAGATGGAAAATCATATGTATGAAGTTTGCTGAAACCTCATTCTTGAAGTCTAACTTTTTGCTACAGTCTCTCAGGAAGAATATTTCTTCATGGAATAAAGGTTCTCCTCCACATTACAAGACCCAAACACTCTTACAGAAATAAAAATTCAGCACTGATTCAGCCAGATTGATGTCTGCAATATCCCAGAAAATACTCACGTAAGCAGCAGCAAAGGGCCAAAGCAGCCTTTACAAAAACCCCTGATATCTTCATGGCAGACAAAGATACCTCTCCACTGCAGCCTGCTAGCTGTGTGTGTGGGAGAGGAAGACTGCAGGTAGGAACAGGAATATATAGCACACCACAATACCAAGTGGTCCCACCTTATTAGGTAATGCTCCGAGTCTGTCATCATCAGTCAAAGCCAAAAAATATATTTACCCAGCCCTAGATTTCTAGCTAATGATTGATACAAGCACATATACCAGGAAGGGGCCTTTTGTGTGACTCGAGGGGAGTGTGGAACATGCCAGGATGCCTCTCCTCCTGAACAGGTCTGCCCCATCCCCAAGCTGCCCCTTGCACAGCTGCAGCACACAGCAGGCTCACATGCAACCTGCAACTGGGTAAATGCAATTCTCCTCCTCTGTAGTTCTTAACTGAGCTGCCAGCTGATAGCCAAAACCCTCATTACTTAACCTCAGAGCATGATTTTGTATTCTTCACTGCAGTATTTCATCTCAGTTTGAGCCCAGGCAATTTCAGCCCAGAAGGTCACCCTGCTCTTCTGCTTTTTTTTAAATCTCAGCAGTGCTCTGCTCCATGTGCCAACTTTTTTGTACTACAGCAAGGAGCAAAAATAATAACTTTGTTCCTAAAATCCATCTTTTTTGTCTGTTCCCTGCTAACTGTCATGGTACCCTCTGCTCATCTGCTGCCACCTCCCCTATGCCCAGTTCCTGATCCACCTTGCCAAGCTTAAGTGATGCCATCCCACAGAGCAGCAGGCCAAATGCTTTTGATGTTTGCATAGACTAGATGTAATGTATTTCCTTTATCTAGGAAGTCAGCCAGCTTTGCAAAGACTGATATTAGCCTACACATGGCTTCCTTCCTGAAAATTCATTGTGTACATTATTCCTTTATGCTTTACATCTTCAGTTTTCCTCAAACTTCTCCTGAAGGTTTTCCCATGATGAAAGTAATGGAACTTAGATTGGTCCTGAACACCTTTTTTTGGATTTTTTTTTTGTCTTTTATTTAAGGTTATTTTTGACAATTCTTTGAATTGGTCTCGATCCCAGGCTTCCTAATCCGAATCCTAAATTCTCCACATTTCTCATTAACTTTTAACCTTTCAAATTCTGTCCTGGTAATCAAAATCCTTACTTACAGCTCTATTTTTGACATAATTTAAGCACAGTGAGATCATGCTGAATCATCCCAAGTTTATTTTCTAGGAGAAAGGCATTTCCAACATCTTTCTTGTTTGAAAAGTAAATCTACAATAACACGATTTTGGGGATTACCTAGTGGAAAATTTGATTTGCTTTCACACCCAGGAGCTCTGATAATATTAGTAATTTGCAGCGTACATCTGCAAAACTGAAGTATCCCCATGTATCAGCTTTTCCAGCTATGTTAATCTCTAGCGACATTAGAAAGATCTCTCTTCTTCCTTGTTTTCATTTCTTCTCCCTGATATTCAGCCCCAGTGCCTCCTGCCCTGTCCCTTATTTCACTTCTACCAAGTGTCAAGGACTCCAGACCTTTGGACCAATGCAGGCCTCACCTACAAAGACCTCTGTTCATCCTGATTACAATATCCATCTCTAAGGACTTGTTGCAGCCAAGCCTACCATCCATTAATGCTTCCTGGCTGAGGAAAACGTATCTTGACAACTTAATTGCCAGACTCTGTAAAAGCTGTCATGGTCAAGCAAATTCCTGCCATGTCCACAGAGGTGACACCTGAACCTTATCAGAAAGGAGATGTTATTTGCAAACCAAATCTGCAATAGATTGACTCAGCATGTTCTGTCAAGGTCAAAGTCATTCTCTTCCGGCTAAGTCATTAAATTTGGGGAATAGTTTGCAAGAAAAGATAGAATAAAGGGACAGAAAAGCAAACGCCTGTCAAGGATCTAGAGCAGGAACTGGGATCTAGAATGCATCACCACAGCTATAGAACATGCCTGCTGTCTTTCATGTCAGACAAGGCTCAGTTTTGGTCTTCTGCCCTGTGTACAAGGAAGATTAATGCTGTGACCCTACAAGCGAGTCAGCTGCTTCACAAGGAGCAATTCAGCAAAGCTTTTCCTACCAGCTGTTTACCCTTCAGGACAGAGCCTTTCAGGACCAGAGCACAAGGTGCAGCATGTCCCTCCCAGGCAGGACAGGGAGCTGCAGGAGAGGAACACCTTTGTGTTTGTGCAACCCCTCCTGCAGTCACACTGTGTTAACATTTACCTGTTTATTTACCCCTCGCCAGCCATGTCAAGAGAAGGAGGCTCTGCAAAGCCTATCTGGCCAAGCAGCCCTGCTCCTTTCTTCTGTTACCTGTCCAGGTTACCTCCAGTACCCTCTAATGAATCATCTGCCACTACTTCTGCAGAATTTTACTGACACTGGCCAAGAAAGGGAGCGATCCTTTGAGGGCAGAAGGTGGTAAAGCCAACTCACCTGGTTTCTTAGGAGTATATGCAGAAATTGTCCATGCTTTCCATCCTCAAACCAAGTGTGTGCTTGTTACTACCCCTAACACTAAACTGTCTGTTTAGGGACCTTCAGCATCAAGGGTCTGGGTTTGTAATTTGCAAGTAGTTACATTTACGTCTATTTTCAGTGGATAATTCGTGTGGAGCTGCTCATACCTTTGTGCAGTGGAAAGCGTTGAACGTCGTTTTGTTGCAGTCGCAGTGGAAGAGCTGGGCAACAGGAGGGCTCCTGCAGCAGTCTGCAGCAGGAAGATCCCAAGGAAAAGGACCAGACGCAAACTCCCTGTAGCAGGGACAGCCTTGCAGGAAAAGGGAGATGTGCTAACAGAAGCCAAACAGGAGCCATAAAGAGAGGAGAGAGAGAGACACCATTCACTAGTCCCCAGGATAAAAGCAGATGGGCCATAGAGCAGAAGTCGCAATAATCAAGGCAAATAATGCTAAAACCCCCAAGTACTCCTATGCAGCAATTACTTAGTGGGGCTAAACATCATAGGGATGTAGGGAGAGCCAGAAGAGCGCTCTGCAGCAGTCCCAGAGAGGCTTTATTGAGCAAATGCTATCAAGCTCTCATGTCACAGCTGGGTTCTTAAAGAAGCAAATGCCTCTAAACTGCAGGATACTGGCACTATGTGCTGTAGCAGATCACAAGAGGTCCCCTGGCTGGAGCACACCGTGCTGCCACTCACAGGCTCTCCCTCCACCTCGGCTGTGAGACCAGCAGGGATTTGGTAGGCAGAACCACCAGGCTCCAAACAGACAAGACTGCAGAGGACTGAGAAACACCACAGTGAGTTCAAGGTCTGCTGAAGCACCTGCCAGGGTCAACAACCTTCCCAATACACCAAAAGCAGCATTTGCACATCCTAAGGAATTGCATAAATAGCCAATACTTGTTATGGGAGGGAGAAAAATAAGCAAAAAACAAAGGCAGGAGACTCAAGGTCCCCGCAGAGAATAGTTTAGTTCAAAACCCAAGCCTGCAGACAGGCCTGGAGACCAAAGCTCTTGATTCATAATGCCAGTTCTGCAAAACCTCAGAAACTGCTGTGAACCGCATGGGGTCTGTGGTTACTGGCAAGAAACACCCTTAATAAAGTGTAATTTACAGCAAACTAAAGAATCCCCAGAGTGCTGGTACCTTTCCAGTTTTGTAGAGGACTGTTTTGGCCTCATTACTATATTAGAAGGCAACACAAAGGGTAAACAAGAGCAAATGGAAAAGGGAATAAATCCCCAATGCACCTTGAGCTTTGCCTCCTGCTCCCCAGGAACATCATAGAAATAACATGGCATCACTCACACATTGCTCCACCACACACAGCGCTGCTCAAGACAGAAATCACTGGTGAGCCCTTGGAGCCATCTGCAAAAGGAGATTGGAAGCAAGAAGGGACTGACCAGGCAGGCTGCTGAGAATAGGAAGGAGTTAGCATTTTTACCTCTAGTAGAGCCGTGAACAGCACAGACAGTTTTAGGTAATCATGGCCCTGCACCACCTCAGCAGACAGGTTTGGAATCTGATTAATGATCCCTTATCACCAGCTGTGATTTCTGTGGAAGATAATTTTTGCTGGCAGCAGGAGAAGCTCAGAAGGTGATCAAATACTGATACAAGAGGGTAGCGAGGCACCTTCTTCATCAGCTCATTGCTTTTGGAGCATGGTTAACACAGGATTTATAAGCGATTATTTTAAAACTTAAATGCTTGAAATCACTACAAAACATAATAGCTTTCGAGTGCACTGCTTTTCATTTGCAAGAATTTAGCCACAAATTGTGCACTGCTTTGATAAAATCATGTAGCTGTCCCTGCACATGATTTTAGCTGGAATCAGCGAGCAGACATCATCACAGAGCATTTTTACTGCCTGCTATTCATCATTCTCAGGCTGCATAAATAACATCCAAGAATTTACTTGCTTCATCATAGCTCAAAGGCAGAAAACCTTCACATCCACCAAAACAGCTAACTGGGACCAAACCAGTGACTTTGACCCTGCATGACTGTACTTTATGAGGGGATTTTCCACATAGCAATAGGCGTCCATAATTCATTTCTAAATCATAATGCTTGCTCACATTAAAAATCTGCAAACAAAATATTAACACCTATTTATGTTGGTCTGCTGATAATAAAATCCAATTTTATTATCAGCAGAAATAAAATGTAACAGGTGTGTAAGCATTTTGAGAGCTCAAAATCAATTCTCATTAGCTGCAGCAGAAAAAAGGATTTGATAGCTGGATGGAAAAAGAAAAGTAAAATCTGTGTCTTTGGTGGGAGCAAAATTAATTGGCATTAGGTAAAATCAGGTCAAAATCTGGGAAAAAAAAAAAAAGTCACTCTAGCCTTATCTGCAGCAAGTGTTTACGTATCGGGTCACTGCTAAAATGAACTCAAACACTGTCTGTGTCCATCCAAGGTCTTCTAGAAATGTTCTGCCATAAAGCTTGCACAAATAAAGAACGTATTTGCTTTAAGTATCAGCTATAAATTACAGGAAGTACGTGCAAACTGCCAGCAGATTTCTGTTAACTCACCATTGCAGTCTCTTGCTCTGCAAATCTCACCCTATTCTCAGATACATTGTCTCCAACAAGCCAGGGGAGCCCTTAGCTCAAAGACCTGGCTCCATCTTAAAGCGGTTTCAGACTATAAATGACTTGGAACTGTCTGTTAATCAGTTACATCTCAAAACAATGATACTTTGCATTAAATAGCTGAAGTCATTCAACACCCTGGAGCTTCCCACTCCATCTCCTCCAGCAGCAGGGCCCAGGAAGAAGGACCTCTCTCCCTGCAAGATGGTGAATAAGTACTGGCTGGGCCCTTGTGCCCACAGGATCTTGCCTGGGGGAGGAAGTTCAGGCCAAGGCAGAAGGGTGACCAAGGAGTACATAGCAAAGGTCCATGGGCAACCAAGATGGCTGAGGTTTCTGCTTTGACAGCACTGTCTCAAAGACAAGATAGGTACGCCTGCACCCTCAAAGCAAGAAATCCTGCTGGACAAATTCACACCTCCATATTCCAGAGACCTTCCCAGCTGCGTTCCCAGGTCCAGCGGCATGAGACTCAGTGCACCATCCATCATGCTCCATTAAGGTGTATATACTTGGCACAGCTGCTCAGAACAAAGTGGTCTGGTTTTTCCAGTGCCTCAGATGAGGATGCTGGAAGAGGACACCTACTGCAACAGCTAGACTGCCCACAAAACATCTGTAGTGCTTTAAAACCAATTTTCCTCTGTGAGTTTCCAAATGTAAACCAATCAAAATCTCAAAACAACCCTCTGAGGTAGGTAAGTATCTTTTAATAACTTTTACAGACAAGAAAAAAGTGCTGAAAGGGCAGTGAAGTGATTGATCCAAGACCCCACATTGGTTTGGAGAGGGCCTGACCCCTGGTGCCTCCTCACAAAACCCCAGACCATGCTCTTCCTCCTTGGATCGAAGATCTTCATTGGGTATTTACAGCAGCTGGTGCACCCCAGGGGCCTCTGCACTTAATTATTGCCTAAGGGACATGTAGTGTAAATCTGGAAGGGGACACTGGTGTGTCCCTCCCACGGAGCTCAGTGAAGAAAAGTGACATGAAGCTGCTGAGTTATCTTTATTGTAGAAGCACGTTAAGACACAGCGAGGCAGCAGAGATCGCGACGGCGCGCGTGGGGCAGATCTGCGAAGACACCGCTGCATCCCCACAGCCCTTTGCCCTCCACCTGAGCAAGACAGGGCCCGTTGGCCGCAGAGGGGTGAAGGCAGCTCTGGCAGTCCTGAGGACTTGGCAGCTTTCCTGATGCTCAACATCATCTCTTCCTTTACTTGCCCTAGGGAGACAGGGTAAGACAGTTTATTACTGTAGTCCCAGAAGGTAGAGGGACCTGAAAGGACTATGAGAAAACCTTAAAGCTGATGCTTCCACACTCTATAGGGGTTCTAGGCCATCCCTGCCCCCCCATGATGGGGGACAGCAGCATTCTTCGCTGCCAGTGTCCTTCCCAATCATCAGGGACTGAAAAAACAGAGCAGGGTAAAAAGAATGGGTAGGGCCCACCACTACAGCACTAGAATGCTTGCATATTCCTATGGGCTCAGCCTCACCATGCCCTGGCAGTGATAAGAGGGAAAAGCACTCTGTAAGAGCCCTTTGCACCATCATTACATCCTGTCCAAGCAAAGCAGGACACTCCAACCGTTGTGAAACACAAGCCCCAGAGGACAGGCTGGACAAAAGGGAGTAAATCACTGCCAACCTCAGTACCTTTGGTCAAAGCTGATCCCTGGTGTTTGCTGGCAGTCTGAGCTCCATTACTTCTGGAAAGAAAGAGCAAAAAGTAAGTCCATTCCCAAGCATGACCACTTCTGTGTGACACTTGCCAAGCATTAGTATCAGCATGACAGCCCCTCTAGCCAGCTGAGCAGCCACATGGAACTACAGCAGAGCCTGGCACCAGGGTAGGCAGGCTGGGTCACTGCCAGCCTAGGAAAACAAGACTGATTTCAGCCTGAAGCTAGGTGCTTTCCACACCTACTATGTAACTGGGAAAGGTCCTGCTTGAATTCTACTCCCCTCCTTCCCCACCCCTATTCCACCATCTGAAAAAGAAGCATTATGAAACAACAGGCATTGTAAGAAAACCAGGACTTCCTACTGAAAACCTGGGAGTTGTCTGTTTATTAAGAAACAGATTGTTTTAAAAAGGAGAAACTGGATATTTCCCTTGTTCCCTGATCTACTGACTATTGGTGACTGCTGCACAGATGGATCTTTGAAAAACCTTTGAACAAATACATGAACTGCAAGATACGCAGCATTGAAAGTGAAATGCTCTGGAAAGACCCACAATTAGTTCATCCATATGACATAGCACTGCAGGACCTCTGGCCAGCTAGCTTACCAAGAAAGATATCTAAACCCAGGACTCAAACCTACATTTGTCTTCAGTAAAGCAGAACAGGATCAAAAGAACTTGGTCAGGGCACAGACCTCCCAAGGAAGGTGGTGAGCCTGAATTCTGGACAGCCTGAGGCCCCAGGGACAGGATATCGCTGCATGCGAGGTTTTCCACCACAGCATTGTACACATACACCCTTTAGTGTCAGATCTCTCTCAAGCCACACTGCTCCCACCCTTTTCTACAAGCATCCCCCCATTGAGGCAATGTGGTCATCAGGCAGATAGAGTGTGGAAATCCAGAAAGAGCTTTCCCTGCAGGAGCGGATGCAGACAGTGAGCTGCGAAGGGACAAGGTGACTTGGACATGCATTTTGTCAGGCAACCCAATGCTCTCCATGGATACTTTCAAAACACAGCTCAAGGAAATAGTACATTTTGGAGGTAACAACTTCTTATCTTCCTCCAAAGCTTAAAGAGACGCCTTTGCATTTTCATTCTGCACATTGCAACTGTCTAAAACCATTTCCGATGCCAAAAGCACTGCTGGAGCTGGTTCCCTCTGGGTTTTAGTAGCATATATTAAGTACCTGACTCTTCAGCAGAAAGAAGAATTCATCATACTGAAAGTAACCACAAATTTCAGTGCTGAAAATAACATTGCTCTGTTTGTCATTCATAAGCTTCTATAGATTTCCAGTCTGATTCTTCAGGTGACATAATATACATAAGTAAAATAAACCATTGCGCATGGGGGTTTGTTTGGCTTTTCTTAACCCAAGGAGAAAGCTTATCACTTCCCCTTTTAATTGCATTCAATTCTCCTTGGAATACTTAACACAGCTACAAGCTGTCTGACTTTCAGTAAATGGCGTACTCCTCTAATTGCAAAGGCTCGAGAGCTGTAACAGCTTGGTAAAACATAGAACAGCACGGAATCCCAGACCAAGCACAGTTTTGTGGGAATCCCCTCTGGTTTTCAGCTGCATGGCATGCCCAGTCTCATCTGTCTTGGGCAGCATGAGCTACAGGTTTGCATACTGCCTGGTCTCTCTGTGGCCCCAGAACACACAAGCCAACAGTGGCTCTATCACACTAAAGGCTGAAACATAAAGGCCTCCACTATGATCACAGACAAAATAATTTCTCTCTGCACTGCAATTTATTCAACTTTCTCAACAACAGAAAGCACTCTGCTACTTTACAGAAGAGAGGAAGAGGAGTGGGGATGTTTACTTTCTAATGCTTTGGGGACCTGCTGGCATCCTGACAGCAAGCAGAGAAAGCGTGGCATGACCCTACAGCATGATGGCTAGCCCACAGAAAAGCTCTTTGTTGCCCACAAACACCTTGATAGTAAACTTGTATTCAGAAGCAAAAGCTCCCATCCAAAACTTTACAGGACTTCTCTTTGGCTGGCTCAATGTTTTGATTCTCTTTGGGGAGCAATTCTCAGTATTTCCCTCAGGATTAATATTCAGTTTCTCAGGAGCTCATGCCAATACGGAGGATATTGCTCCCAGGGTGCTGCAGGGCATCCCACACATTCAAGAGACACAAACTGGGAAACCCCAGTGGCAAATCAAAGTGCTGGAGACTGACAAGCTTCCATTGGTGGAAAGACAAAGTACAACTGAGAAATGTTTAACTCATCTGCTATGTGGGATCACACAAGATGTCCGGGCTCAAGACCTTTCCCAAAAGCATGTCACCTAGTGAGTAATTATCATTTCCCAGCCATCTCCTTGGGTATTATTTGGGAAAAGAGCCCTTATAGTTCACAGAGTTCTGGTCTTTCTGTCCTCACCAAAGTCCCAGGAGGAAAGCCAAATGTTTTCTCAGAAATGTCACACTCCTACCATACAGCCCAGGCAAAACATGGAGAGTATGCCCAGGTTATACATTAAAGCCAAGTCTGAACTTAAACATCTGGACCACAAGCACACCACTCCTGGGGCTCTAATGATCCCATTGCAGGTGCAGGGACCAGACTGGCTCCCCACCATGCACTTGGAGTGAGAAATGGGGTGCTATACACAGCAAAGATGCACTTTGGTGATCGTTTTCTCCACCTCTCAGCAACATGTTACCCCAGAAAAAGAAAAAAAAAAAAAACAAAACAGAAAGAGGAGATGGGGGACTCCAATGCCTTTGGTACAACAGAGCCCTCCCAGCCTGCAGGATGCCCTGAGCTGATCCTGACAGTAGCAGTGCACTGCACGCTGTGTCTGACAAACAGTTGCAGAGCACAGCTTTAACCTGTTAGTCCAGTAACTTGTTCATTCAATTAACCCCTTGGTTACCCTGCCTGCAGGGTCAAGGCCTGACAACTACTCATTTTTCACTCTCCATTGTGGCTGTCTGGATCAGGCCCCCACAAGCCAAGATGATGCCGGCAGGCGAGTTTCACAAGGGGAAAGGAAGAGATTGATGCTTCCCCAGCCCAGCCATGGCATGCAGCTTACCACTTCAGGAGCAGGCTTTTTGCATTCACCTCGATAGTTTACCGTGATGTAGTTTGAAGCTTTCCTGCAAAGTGAGGACAAGACCGTGCTTATTATTCACTTGCAATGCCACAACACTGTGCCATCGGCGTGACATTCCTCTGTGGGCTCCTTAATACTTTGATGCTACTTCCAATGTTTTGGCATTTATTAGTCCCCAGGCAATCTTATGGTTGGGCAGAAAGGGAATAGGGGACTCTGGAAACTTGTGTATCTTAATTAGCTGTCATCAGATTAATCTCAAGCATTTTGATCTATGTTTGCTTAACAGCAAGGCACCAAGGACACACTTGATAATGAGTCGTGATGTACCAAAACAAACACTGTGCTGCAAAAGACACTCGGGAATGGTGGATGGCCCTGTATTACTGAAATCTCTCCGCCTACTCACATGGCAGCTGAACACAAGTCACATTCATTTTTGTATGTTTTCCCATCAGTGCCACAGACTGGTTCTGAGGATTTGCTGCAGAAAATCCTTCCACCCTTTACCCCGTGCAGAATTCGATCACAGTCCAGCTGAAGAGAGAAAGAAATCACGTTTGGTGCTGGTTCACTTGCATGACCCTCCTTTACGTGACTTAAAAGCACTTACAAACCAAGCCTTTCCATGGGGCCCCTTTGCCCTGCAGCAGGTCCAGCACTCCTCCAGCAATGCCAGGCTTGTAGAAGGTAGTGTCTCTTGCTGGACCGGCCAGCCAAGCTCTCAGGGACA
The DNA here is from genome assembly GCA_032466535.1 of Forpus xanthops. NCBI lineage: Eukaryota > Metazoa > Chordata > Aves > Psittaciformes > Psittacidae > Forpus > Forpus xanthops. The sequence continues at coordinate 17,783 of JASSUY010030281.1, forward strand.
GAGCCTGCCCTGCCCAGCACAGGCTCACTCATCTAATTCACCCTGGCACAGGGCAGGTCTATTTCTCTCAGCAGGGATCCACAAGATGAGAACTGCTGCCTGACCCTAGTCCTCATTAGGGCTTTGATGCCGTTTCACCCCTGAGAACAAAGACTAAACCCATTGACCAAAATTAAGGAAAACCCCTCAGCAGCCTCATGCAGCCCTAGAGTGGTGAGACACGCAGCACAACTTCTGACACCCACTGTATGAAGAGACGCAACCAGATACAAGCAGCTATGACTAATTAAGGGTGCCCTCTTGTTTCCTTTTGAGCACGACAACGAGAACATTTAGACGCAGCTTTCCTTATAAGCTACACGTGGCACAACCAGGACAAACTCCAAGCACAAGATGTCCCTTAGGGACCCCAAAAAGCCTCTCGTACTTGGATCTCCAACTACAAGTGCACGGGGGTGCGTACTGGCAGAGTCATAGCAAATTTCAAACAGCAGAGGTCAGAGATACTGCAGCCTGTTCCCTGCCACACACACAGCCCCTTTCTCAGCCTGGTCACCCATCCCTGCTCTGGGTGTTGAGAAACAGACCAAGGAGAAGTGACTAATGGGTTCCCATCTCTAGGTGCTGCAGAACATGGTACAACAACTGCAAATTTTGCAATCAGAGGACAGATGTCTCTGGGACGGAGAGGACATTCCTCCTCCTGTCCCACCTGGAGATGCAGCATTTAGCACAAAATGATGGTTTATCAGCAGTGCTACAGAGCAGGAAGCCCCAGAGGGAAGGAAGGTGGCATAGGGTGGATGGTGATGTTGGGATGCTGTGATAGCACCTGCTGGTTAAACATCACTTGCTAATTCCATTAATGCGCTGCTTCCTCCCTCATCTGGGTAATTACGGATGACGTGAAAGCAGACAATGCTGACCTTTGCAGTTCTCTGCTAGATGCCTTCCTACGTGCCAGACATTGCTGCCCGCAGCACGACCCATGTGCCTGCATTACTGCCCAGGGCAGGCGGCCACCCCATCGCAGCCCAACACATCATCGATCCCAGCAGCCAGTGCCACCACCCCTTTAACACTTAGGAATTCCCCTGACAAAGCCCACAGGTGGCCCTTGAAAGAGGAGAGGAGGAGGAGATTTGCTCTCTGAATCGCTTCTTGTCAATCAGGCTCATCAGCATCCACACCCCTCCGGTGCTACCAGGAAATACCACCGAGCTCTTAAGCAGACTGGCATTGTTACATCTCAGGCCTCCTCTGGAATGCACCAAAATTGCTGTGCCTGAAGCCCCTACCAGGGTTTTCAACTCAAATATCCCTTTTCTGTAAGTAGGCAACGGAAGAGGCCTCAGAGACAGTTGAGGCAGTTTGTAGTAAGGTCCACAGAAACACATATCCTCTCCCTTCCAGAATGTTATTTAAATTACTCTGTGCAAATGCTAGAGGAGTTAAAATATCAGGTAATATTTTTAGTCATCCTAGCCCTTAACAACACCCTATAGCAGCAAGATCCATATAGTTTAGTCTCCCTTATGGTGGCAACTTATTTTTTCTTATTAGTTTCATATTTTCCACTTTTAGCTCTGTTGAAACTATTGCATTTTCATGGAGACAAGGGACAGCAGACACCCCCATCTTCCTCCCACATTATTCCATGCACAGGCATTATCTTATCATTCAGTGTTTCCCCTTTTAGCACTCCTTCCTTCTGCTAATCTTGTCCTCATCCCCTGGTCAGCTCCATCACACTGCTCTGGCCTTGGCCTTTAACTCAGCACCTTTTCAACACGTGGAGAGTGTCACTCCTCACCCCACTTTTACTGTGTGTGGGGCAGGCACCCAGCCTGAGCTCAAGACCAGTACCCCCCCATAGCTGATGTACTTCCATAAGGAGTAAAGCCCAGAAGCAAAACTGGCTTGGGAGGGGCCCATATGGGCACACCAGCCTCACTCCCTTTCCCTTTGCTTCCGTACGGGTGATATAGGAGCTAGCATTGGGGTACAGAAGCTTCCACTCATTCAAACCCTTCCAAGAAGCTTTAGGGTCACAGCAGGAACAGGACAAGCAGCTAGGAAAGGAGCTGGCAGGGGCTCAGCACCAGCAGAGCACCCCATGGGAGCAGTCCCCATTTCTGCCCATGCAGATGCCACCCAGGATGCAGAAGGTGGGATTACCAGCCGGTAGGCATCAATGTCCCTGCTCTGTGTCTTGCGGCCAGGCGCCGTCTTGCAGTTCCTACCGCTCTGAGCTGCGTTTCCTTGCGGGCTGGAAAGGAGGAAGAGCAAAGAGACAGCTCATCACACCACCCCTCCTGAACAAGGGGAGCACAGTGCAAACCCACCCTCCTCATAGATCCCCACAGGGAGCTGCTTACACTATGACATCCACTGACACAAGGGCGGGCAAGAAACCCCTCAACCACATGCTAACAGGGAGGCAGCTGATAGCAGGACAAACCTCAAGCCTCAAGCCCCTCACCAGGGCTCTGGCATCACTTTGGTGGACGGGAAGACAAAGGAATTGCACCAGCCAGAAGTAAGAAATCTCAGAGCTCCCCAGCAAAGGCACTTAAAAAACAGCAGCTGGGTCCTGCTCAGGTCCAGCAGCTACAAAGCAAACAGAAGTGCCTGACCACTGCCCAGAAAGCACGTGGCACACCAAACGCTGACTCCAAGCCAGCTGGTGAGGGTGATCCAGGGCCAGGCAGACACGTGTGCTCTGCCAGGAAGCAGGGTTTGCTGGGCAAAGGTGTCCCAAGAGGGATTTTGAGCACAGTAATCACTGGTGCGTCATACTCAGGAAAGCCAAGGCCAAAAAGGAGCAATAGTTGGATGAGAACATGCTTTGCTCTTTGTGCCTCTTCCCCACCATCAGCTCAGCCAGTGGGGAGAAGTGCCGTACTGAGCACCAGACACCAGTATTCAATTCTCTATCCCAGACAGTGCTCCTTGTGTGCTACTGAACTATTCCAGCTCCAGTTAATTTCCTAACCACCTCTAGGGAAAAACATGAAGGTGAAAGGGGACAAACTGGTGCCAGGGCTTGTGGGGTGGCTGGGGGGCAGGCTGCCATCCTAGGCACTGCTGAACTCACCCTCTGTTTGGTGAGAAGGGGCGTCTCTCATTCATATCCTGCTGTGACCCTGAACCACCGCAGCCCTTCTGCAAAAGGGGCAGGAGCACATTCAACAACCACATACAGAAACAACTTTTACACAACTAAAGAAGCAGCAAAGCTAAAACAGTTGTGTCCTCCCCCTTCTCCTCCCAGACCCGGAGATTTATGGGGTTGTTCTTAGAGAAGCAGGTCTGATGTTTGCTCCATACCCACCCATTGGCTTTAATATCCACCAAATTTTATCATCTGAGGTCTTACAAGATTGTGGGTGCCTGAACCTGCCCTTTATCTCTCATAGAGCATCACACCACTGGGAAAGTGAGAGGGGCTGTTCTGTCAAGTTCAGACATGCCCACTTTGTATGCTTACACACAGGCTAAACCCACAAATGAGTGCGGTTTTGCAACACAACCTGCTTCTCCCCCATTGTCAGCTGGTTCCAGCATCGCAAGCATTTAAGCTGATCACAGGCAGTCACCGGCCATCAGGATGGCAGACTCTCACCAGGCTCATTCTCTGAGCTCAGAGCAGGCTCTGAGCTCCATCTCACCTCTCTCATATTCCCTGAAGCTTGTTTGTTGCGCTGGCCGGTTCCACCAGACTGACCTCCTCTTTGGGCTTCCTTTTTTCTAGAAGAAGGGAAGAGGAAGAAAAGGGACTGCTATGGAAGTGCGACTGCCACCAGCACCCAAGGCTGCCCTATAAAAGCTAGTGTCATGACATTAGGCACCACCTCCCCATCGCAGTCCCTGTTCCTGGTGGTCCTGTTCCTAATTCCCACCCCTAAGCCTTCTCCCTCCTCCTCACCATTCCCACTGTATGCTACATCCTGGATCCAGGTGGTTGCTTTCATATCAGGGCTGCTTCTGCATATGCTCTATGGGAGTAGAGAGAGAGCATCTGGAAGGCAAAGTACACGTGTGGGAAACTCCTCAGGAGCTGCCCGCACCCAACAGTCCCTTGGGAAAATTCCTTGTTACTCCTTCTCTACTCCACGCTGCTTCTCACCTGCCCCTGGGCCCTTTGCACTGAAAGGGAAGCGGGAAGAGGGGCAATGGCTGGAGCCCTACTGCCAGAATCTCTCTTGAAGGGCCACTGGGATTCAGGACTCTCTCCCAGGCATTGCCCTGGTGCAGCTTCAGAGGCAGAAACTGCAGCTTTGCTGCCAGAGGTTTCCCTCTCTGCTGTTGTGTCTCAGAGGAAGCTGTACTCACAGCTTCTCAGCGCACATGAGACATTTGTTGATGTGCTGCTTGCCAGAGGAATCCCGAACAGGGTCATTCTCCCTCGTGCAGGACAGTCGTCCACCAGCTTCAAACTTGGAGCGAAACTCACTGCAGACATCCTGCAGAAGGAGGGCAGTGGTTAGGGTACTCTGTCCTGCTTGTCTTATTGATCCGATTCCTAAAAACATAGCACTTCCTGCCAGAGAAGTATTGAAGCATCACAAGTGCATCACAGGAGAGCCTGGGTGTGGGCAAGAGAAGAGGGTGTGCAGTAGCAGCCACTTAGTATATAAGAGAAGAGTGAGTCAGAAAAATTACAGGTCCTTCTGCCTGCACAGCACGTGTTAGGAGTTTTCTGCTAATTATTATTCTCCAACTAATTATTATTCTCCTTGCTGGGCTATCCAAAACATGCCAGTGATGTGACCGATATGGTATTGAAGTTCCCCCCGCTTCTCCCAGCATACTTAATACACAGCTAAAGCCTATTCCCAAATTGTAGCGCAGATAACAACTCACAAAGCAAGTAGTATCCTCAAAACCAACCACGCTTTGGGCCATGTCAATCAAGAAGCAGTAGTTAAAACATAAAAGCACAATGTAAATATACTTAATAGTCCAAGAGCAGTGTAAGTCTGTTTGCAGAGTGGATGATTAATTTGTTCCCTGTTCAAAATCACTGTACAGAAACCACGTTAATTTTCCCCTGTTATGTAACATGGGGCAAATGTAAACATTCAATCTCCCTAATTTCAACTGTTTCAGGCACTGCAATAGCTGATTCCAAAGAGCAAGTACAAAGGATAAGTAACTGCTTTCCGCTTCCATTTGTGGGGCTTTTTTTTTTTTTGCAGGTAGGTTTCAACACTTGTACTTTCCTGCCTGTTTTGTGCGTAGGAGAGTTTTGGTTTGATTGCAGTAAAGTCCTTAGTGGGTCACTGGCCGCATCCTTTGCTTTGCTCAGAAGTCTCCAGCATCTCATCCTTTCTGCCAGGGGAGGATTTCCCCAGGATTGTGTCCTGCATCCCAGCCAGGGCATCTCAGCTTTGCTGAAACTGGCACAGTACAAAGCCCCGCAATTCCCTGGAGCCAAAGGAACCATGAGGAGGAGACACCCAGCCCAGCACAGGATGACCCTGCACTGGTTGTGGCCAGCAGTCACCTTACATTGCTCCCATCAGAAATAAGTGTTGCTCCCCAGTTCACCTCCCTGAGGCCCTCACTGCTTCTTCCCATCACCGGCCTGTATGCGCATCCCTGTGCAGTTCAGGCAATGCTTTCCCTCCCTAGCAAGCCCAGGAAAACTCTCCCAGCCCCTGTGCTTTATTCCGTGGGACAAACCCAGTTCAGCACCCCAATCCTCTGCCTCTAAGACAGCTCTGCCTTCTCCTAATAGCCTCCCTCAGTCTTCCTTTAAATTAGCATATCTGGAGATCTCTTAGCTTCCTGACCTCTGCTGCAAAAACCTTGCCGAGTACATCCAGGACTTGCCTTTGCCTTTTTCACGGCTTGTCGCATGCCTGATCCACTAATAAATGAAGGGCTTTCTTATCCTTTGTCACTTCTAAGTAACAAGCAGGAATTCTTGTTAATCACTGACTCTGTGATCTCCTAATTATTACATTTTATCCTGTTTCTATTACTCCAGGCCTCAGCGCTATCCAATTAGTCGTGAGTGATCTGATCCTCTTTGCTGTTGCTGCCTCCCAGCTCTGTCATCAGCAAATTTCACTTACACTTCCAAAAGTCATTAGAAAAAGCACTGAAACAAGATTATCCCCAAGATTGAAGCTTAAGGGGACTACTCTAGTCCCTAACATAGCAGAAGTCAAAAGTTAAGTGCTGGAAAACAGCTTTTTCTCCCCTTACAGGGCTTTTGCCAGCAAAGCATCAGTGCACAGGAACACGATGGCTGCAGGATTGTAAAGATAAGGTGGCAAACACCAGCACCAAAGTTTCCAAGAAGAAAAGCCACAAGCCCATGGAGATAGTTCAGGGCTGAAATCTCTCAGAAAACAATAACCTTGGGAGCGTTTCAGATTTAGAACTTTACACCTAGGTTTTACTTTTTCACCTAATTAACACCCACAGCAGCACTGATTCGCCACCCCTGATCCAGGTTCTAGGACAGCACAGCACACCTGGTTTCTTATTCTGATGGGATTTGCCTGTCCCTAGATCCACAGGTCAGCAGGATAAACTGTAAAGTTCAGGCACAAGTTATTCACTTGGGGGATTTGAGAATATGAACACAAAGTGAGGGAAAGGAAAGTGGATCTCAAAATTAAATCAGTGGAGAAAGAGCAACTGAGCTGAATAATGTTGCCTTTTCTCTATCTTGGGTGAAAATCCAATAAAGTTTTATATTGACCTGCCTAATACTTTAATCTCACCTTATCTTCCTTTTGTCTGTTTTTTGATGACTCCTGTCCATTCTCCCTTTTGCTGGAAGAGAAGCAAGATCGGAAAGTGAATACCATGGTGCTCCAGGGAACAAGAGGCTTTCCCCACCATGGGCTGCAAGAGGGGCAAGCGATGCCATCCACTGGCATTGGCAGCAGGGTCCCTCCAGCAGCTGCTTTCTCAACAGAAAAGGCTGTGGTTTTCCTCTACTCACAACTTCTCTGCACACATGATGCACTTATTGCTGTGCTGCTTCCCAGAGGAATCCCGGACAGGGTCATTTTCTCTGGTGCAGGAAAGTTTTCCTTTCTCAAACAGGTCCCGAAACTCTTGGCAGTCATCCTGTGGAAATACCAAGAGTGTGGGTTGACACAGATGCGCTGACAGAAATGTATTTCCAAGAAATCCACAAAGGATTATCCACCCAACAAATTACATTTCAAACACTATTTTGTTTCCTTCAGGTGTAACTAAGTGGAAAATCGTAGTTTGCCTGATATGTTCCTTAAAGTATAGCATGCAACATAAAACAAATGATCTATTATGTTTAGATGAGCAGATCTGTCTATTGCAGCCAGGGCAGCCTTATTTCTATTCCTAACAGATAAGACAGGCAGGAGCCTGCCTGAAGGACCTAGGTTCTGCTCCAGTATAAAAGCTGTAATTTCCCACCGAATTTTGACTGCGGAAGTCATTTTTCCCATCTCTCATGAGTGAGCACAGCACCAAGAATTGCAAAATCCACACACAGTAAAAAGATGAAGCTGCAGGCATTAAAACGAAGATAAATTCTTGCACAGCTGACATTCCCAGGTATGCTGGAGCAAGCAGCAGGTATCTTAACCTTCCACTTAACATGACGTTATGTGTTAAGTGCAAAGTACTCCATTTCATCAGAGACTTTTGTAACAAAACCCACTTAAACATTTAAACCCGGTCTTTGTCTTCCTCTGAACAGCTTTTCTATAACTTTCAGGGCACACAGGCAGTTTTGTAGCAGAACAAACATGCTACATGTGAAGTCTTAAGCTCTCTTATGCAGCACTTTTAAGGTTATCTGCCAAGTGTATATCCGTAATACGTTATTTTTTTCCCCTCTCAGTGTGTAGAGGAGATGGTTTGATAACTTATCCCAGCCCTGCAGATGGGGAAGTCAAGCCCAGAAAATTACTTGCCAAAAGCCAGACAGAAAATCTATGGTTGAACAAAGAAATTCAGTGTAGGTCTCTTCCTAACACTGAAACTGTCCTTCTGCCTTCAGAATCACACTTTGCCATGTCAGGTGTTTAAAAAAAGATCTCCCTTAGGACAGCTGTGCTTTACAAAGCTTTTAAATTGCCCAGGCACACAAGAGTTAGAAAGCTACCCTGCTTAACCAGAGGTGAGGAAAAAAATAAATCCTGCAACCAACACTATCTGATGGAAACCAATTCACTCCTATCTAGGATAAAAACCCAAGGCTCAAAAGACAACTCCCTCCACATAAAGACCTGCTATCTAGAAAAACAGCTATGGGTAAAAGAAACCAGCCAGGTGCATCAACAAGATAAACAAGGGACAATTAGAGTCAGCCTGCTCCCACACCCTGCCCTAGTCAGAGCTCACATACATCATCATCGTTATTAATTATTTGTCAGATGCCAATGGTGTACCTTATAAACAGGCAGGTATCCTCCTTAGCCTGCACTCTGGGTCAGGCATAGACCATATATACAATGTTAGTAATTGCCCGAAAGGGACAAGATTGTCTGCGAAGAGCCACGAGGAGTTTTCGTTTCTTTTACGCTCATGGATGGCACAAAGCCTTGTGCTCCTTTAGACCCTCTTCCAAAGGCAATATTTGCCCTACTCCCATTATAGGCACCATAGTTGGAACCTTCCCCACTGGCCAAGGCAGCATTTCCCACTCCAGACAAGGAAATGCGCTCAGCAAGTGGGTCAGAGGAAGACACAATGCCACCACATTGTCCTGTTCCCAGCATGCCAATAAAATTGGCTTTAGTAGCAATGTTTCACCTCACCTCTCCCAAGGAGTCCGCATTCCTGTTCACCTCTCCACCACTCCCTTTGTTTTTTGAGTCTTTTTCCCTGCAAGAAAGGGAGGCACGAGTGACAGAGCAGCATGTAGTCCTCAGACTTAAAATCAAAGAGCTAATGTTTAAAGTCCAACCCTGCCAACCCCACCTCCCCATTTCCCAAGGCAGTGAGGTGGACCAGCACCAGGGCTCTGGCCCAGTGAGGCCTCCCCAAGGTTTTTAGCATTCCTGCACTGGGGGCATTTTGCCATCCTTTCTCTCTGCCTAACATCCATGTGTTTCCATCCTACTAAACACCATCTATGGAAACAAGAAACAAGTATTTGCACCCTGGATTTGCTCCTCACACCCTATGTGAAGGGCTAGAGAGCGCTACTGAGGTCATTGGTTTTCTGAAGAGCTACTACCTGGTCTGTCCAGCCCAGGACTAAGACTTCACACCATGCACTAGAGTCCTGAGAGTGGGCTCATCACTATGAGAGAGGAGGACCTGCTGCAGGTGGGAAGTGAGGCCACTAGAGCCAGCATACAAGTCACTGGGCAGCTGATACTCACAGCAGCCTTTGGCACATTAGGCATTTGTTGAGGTCTCCTTTTCCATCTGGGCTACTGATGTGCTCCTTGGTGGTGGGACAGGTAAACTTCCCACTGCGCAGAAGTGACCAAATTTTTGTGCACTCATCCTGAAAAGCACAGAGGAGAACAGTCAGTGGAGGCCCCTCAGAGGCCATCTTGATCCTGAGAACAGTTTAAGCTTTTTTTGGGTTGACTATGTGCAATTGACACAGTTTGTTAACACCAGCCCTGGGGCTACCACACTCCCCATGCCTATCCCTCACCGCACACCACATGTGGAACAGGCAGCGCCCACAGCCTGTGAGCCCCATGGTAAAAAAGACAAGGGGAAAGTTCAAAACACGTTGAGAGGGCCATTATTCATGGGAAAAGGAATACATATTTAATTTGCATGCAGCTGCAAATTGCTACCCGCTGCAGGGGAGGAATACATGTTATAAGGTTAGTCAAGAGTGGAAAACATAGCCCTGGAAGCTCCAGTAGGATGCAATAGTAATGAATCGACCAGAGTGACTGAAGAGCAATTCAGGTGAAAGACTGAAGCACAGAAAAGGACAATCCTCTTAGGAAATGCAGCTGCAGCAACCAATTGCCTCCTCTGCTGGGTAACCAAAATGCAGGAGAGGGAGAAATCAATGAACGATTTAGTTATTTCAGGTTACTATGTTTTCCAAAGGGTCTTTACTATGGAGAGACAAGCTTGTTTGATTAAAACATGAACAGAGCTGACTTCTCAGTCACTGGATCAAATAATTTCCTGAGACTCAAAGGACTTGACTTAATTCTTTTAATTATCAAACTAGGAAATTATCCAGCAGAAACCCTAGCTTCTGGTCAGAAGCAAAATCCTGAAGTATCATTAGAAATATAATATATGACATTTCTAACTTCATGTCATGAGATTTCCAGCTCAGAGCTGTTCGGATATGTGCTCAGCATAGTGCACCAAATACACATCATCAGCTATAGCCATTGCTGTATTACGAAAGTATTGTCTGTCAACATGGAGAAATTCACTGCTTTTTCCACCACTGAAAAAGCATTATGATATCTAAGATTAGTGTGCCTAAATGGCTTTGCTCAGAGCATGCATTAAGCAGCATAGCTGGCAAAACAAAAGGACAATAATAGAAAAGGTTGGACTCGCCTTAATCGAAGCTTGGCTGGCAACATCTGCAACAGAAAAACCAACAATGAGACCACACAAAAACCTTTGAAGGGAAAGTTTAAACCAAAAGCATTTAATTAGAACACTTGATACAGTTTCCTAATCCACCCAAATAACCTCTAGATAAGAGCTAATCCAGAGCATTATTGCACACTAATAGAAAGGACTGGGCATTAGAGACTTTCTGGAACATTGCACTTTTTGTCATTCAAATGCAAATGCACATCTTTTTGTTGTGTCTTTGTGCCCTCCTTTACTGTGCTACTTTTCTTATGCTTAAAGTCCAAATTCCAAGGATGATTCGCTGTTTATTATTGTATCCCACTGCCTCAGTAGTTGTATCAACATTATACAAATTTTTTTGGCTTGCTTTATCTTCATCCCTTAAAATTGGAATACCAAAGCTAGGCCACATCATTGTTGTCTGTCTAAAACTTCAAATTCCTTTTCAAGGCCCATTCCATTTGCAGTACCTCACCTCAATTGCCAAATTAATAATGAGTCAGCAGGTAGGTAGCTGATATATGTTTCTTTTTACTAAGCCACTTAGAGCTGGTATAATTCATTTCATCCTTTCCTCTTGCATCATCATCAGCATCACAGGAAACCATCAAGAAATCCTCCATTAGCTCTTTTTCAAAAGAAATAGGCAGCAAAGACCATTGAATCAAGCTTAAACTCCTGCTGAAGTTATTGTAGCCATACAAAAATGGATTTCTTACTAAATGTGACAAGAAATTCCCGACTTTCTGAATTTACCAAAAATTGCATTGCACTTTTTTCCAAGTCAATCTTTTCACATAAAATTCAATCTGGCTGGAAATTTGTATTCCTCCACTTACACAATTGAGTTTGTTCTTAAGCTGTTACATCTACTAATAATAGATGCTCTCAACTATCAACAGAACTTTTCACACGCAAAAGAAAACATTTTCACATACAAGAGAAAGAGCTGTTACCAAGAATGCGTTATATCAAATCAATACAAGTAGTACAGTAAGAAATTATGGTCTTCCGGTTATGTCACTATGCTTTGTAAAGAACAAGGGCTCTCTAATCCGGTGTCTCACTGTCTTTATGGGAGCTCCCATGCTGTGTCTTCTGCCAGTCCCACATTTCAGCACAGAGAACATCAGAAGTTACTAACCTGAGAAGAAGCAGAAAAATGCCAGAGCAAGGACCACCGAGGCACCTTCTATTTTCATGGTGAGGGTGGCAGCTGTTTGCCTACGTTGACTCTATTAGCGCATTGCTCAATGAAACCCAAAGAAAGGGCTCAGGTCAGATCACATATATATAGATGACCAGATTCTCCGCCTTCGTTATGACATAATCTTCCCAAGAACCATCATTAGCTGCAAAAACCAGTTTGATGACAGTAGTTCTAAATTCTAATGATCCCATTAACACAATTAATTTCCATAAGGATGGGACATATTTGAGTCACTCCCTGTACTTTGTCAAGGTAAGAAAACTATAAATAGATTATTTTAGTTCCCCCACACAGCCAGAGGAATTCTTGCCAACTTTAGAGTGGTTCATAAGACAGAGGTACCCCAGTTGACACACCACTAATGCCCTTTTTATCTCAACAAAATAGCTGAAAGGGTTTTGTTTTGATAACTTGGCTCCAGCAGAGACAACAGGAAGGCCAGATCACTCAAGGCCTCTGGAAGTCTGCCTGCTCTTAATAAAACACCTCAGTATGAGCCTAAAGAATAAACTTTCAGGCAAGGTTGAAAAGCATCAGGTAAGGGGCCTTGCTGAAATTCTGAGTTCACATAGCAGCTGTACTAATGAGAAAACCATCCTGCCAAATTCTCATCCCTTTCTTGTCTCTGCCTTGTCTTCAGAAGGGACCACAGTGTTACTAATGAAAAACCTTTTCTCATCCCAGGTGGGAGCTGGCAGACCATATAGATACTGCTCAAGCAGATCAGTGCTCGGAGATGTGTTGTTATTGATGTTAAGGGTCCAGCATAGTAGCCTTGCTCAGCTGTCTCCTATAAAAGAGATAAAAATGATTGTCATCCTGTACAGAGTTTCTCAGAAGACAGAGAGAGGGAAATAAAGATGACATCAAAGTTCTGGAATGTGATTTACGTGGGAAGAAGCTATGTGCCTTGCTGTCCAGTTAAAAGAGAACTGCGAAAGAGAAATCATTTGCAAGGTTTGAAACAGGTGGATAAGTGAGTCAAGCAGACCAAAGGGATGAGGGACACGAAGACAGGCAAACAGGCTGCGGCCGTGCAGAGAGGCAGGTCAGCTCCACCTGAGAAAGAAAACATACTTCTGCATGACATATATGTTCATCTGGACTGGTCAACACAGCTCAGTATAAATCCTTGTGATAAATTGCTGCCACACATTTCTCAGATCAGAACAATTGTTAGTAGGGTCCTAATTCAGCTTGTGGTCATCCCTAACATTTCTTTTTGACTGAAAATTAAACTACGTGCAGGTTCACAGTGGAGATTTTGGAACAGAAAAGTAAACTGCCTACAGTCATACAGATGGTTCATGGCAGATCTGAAGATGTTGCCCTGAATCATGAGATAATTTCTGTATGCGTATTTGGGCGTGGAATTAGAGGGGAGGCCAACAGGAAGAGAAGAAAACTAACCTGATATAGCATGCCTTAGTAAATCCTTGGGACAAATTGGAAAATATCTGGAATGGAAAAGGCAAAAAAATGAAATGTGTATGGTAGCTTGAAAGTGGGTAGAGCTTGGAATATGTTTGAAGGACAAAACCAAACAATATTCTTTGTTACTGAGGCATCTTCCCATGATGTCAGCCATGAGGTAGAGTTTGAGGAAGAGAAGGTGCATTTTTTAATCAGTTTTGTATTTAAACTTTTCCTTCGAAACCTCTATTCCTATAGACAAGTGAAACAATTCCCTGATTCATAGAAGCTGGCTGACCACCCTGCACCTGAAGGAAGTACCAGACCTGGTCAGACTGGCCAGGTGAGAGCAGTTTTCAGCCTGGCAGTGTAGACAAAGCCAAGAAAGAAGAGAGAGGAGACACCCAGGTCCTGACCCTAGATCAGCCCTGCAACCACCATACCTCCCTCCCATCATCTGACAATGCTGTCCCCAACTATATGTACACCAACACGTGGGAGATGCTCAGAATGGTCCAAACACACCTTCGTACCAAAACCAGAACCATGTTCAGTACCAAATCTCAAAAAAAACCAAAACAAAATATAAAGAGAATGAAGAATTTTAAACTAGAAGGATTTGAAAGCTGGAGGGGGACTTGTTACAAGGACATGTAGTGGCAAGGGGGAATGGCTTTAAACTGACAGAGGGGAGATTCAGATTAGATCATAGGAAGAAGATCTTTAAGGGTGGTGGGACAGTGGCACAGGGTGCCTAGAGAAGCCCCATCACTGGCAGTGTTCAAGGCCAGGTTGAATGGGACTTGGAGCAACCTGGTCTAGTGAAAGGTGTCCCTGCCCATGGCAGGTGGTTGATCTGGATGATCTTAAAGTTCCCTTCCAACCCAACCCATTCTAATTCTATGATTTCCCTCTCAATCATTACTGCATAGTTACAGCCTCCTAGAACACCACCAACAGTATGAAATGTAATGTCAGGGGATGGGGAGAACCCTGAAAAGCCGTATGGTTTGAAGAATTTGCTCCTGTGCGCTCAAGTTACACAAACCTGAGCAGTATAATGAGGGATAGTAGCAACAGTGTGTTAAATATAAACCTTACCTGACTCACTTGGTTGCCTATATTGATGGATTTACACAGTAACATCTCAATCCTGCACTGGAATCCAGACAGTCCATTAATTTCCATAGGAGATCTGTAGGAGAGAACCAGACGCTTTAGCAGTGGGTTTAGTATAACACCTTGCTAATCTCAATTTAAAAATGATGCCAAGCAGCTGAAGAGCAATATGCTGCCGGGAAAAGCAGCTAAAGGCAAGAAGAGATATTCCAGTGACTCTTTTGTTCATGTCAGTTAAAACTTCGGAAAAGAAAACAGCATATAAATGCTGCTATGCCTGGTAGGACACAGCTCCCACCGGGCCCATTTCCCAACACATTCTGCTCAGAAAACAGGAAACAGGATAAAAATAATCATGGAGGAGCAACTAGGAAAATGAGAACATAATATTAAATTTAGGCAAACTTGTCAGGTGGAAATCAGAGAAGCTGTGAGGAGTTCTAGGGAAAAAGTCCTATAGCCACCGAGTTGGGCAGGACACAGCCACAGGGACATTCACCTCCTTCCTCTTTAGGGTACTGAGGAGTATTGGGGAGGGGAGTCCATTAAGCAGCAAAGTGATTCACAGCCCAGTTAGTGATGACAATGCTCACACTCCCTTTCCTACGATGTTCCCACATTTCACTCCTTCACAGGCTGTGTCTGCACAGGAATGTGTCTATAGGTAAATAAAAACAAATGAGATGGTTTGTCTACTCTGAGAATTGATTTTCTTCCCCTTAGTGGCATGGCATTGCTTTGCAGATGGGATCACCTCCTGTCTGATGGGTTTAGCATCACCTCGGGATGGTTCTGGCAAGAGAAAGCTTCCTGGCAATATAACTTGCTGGGGGCTGTATTTTTTGAGAGTTGCTTGGGGAGGGGAAGGAGAAGGTTGTTTGGGGTTGGGGGCGGTGTTTGTGTAAGGAGAGTGAAGGCTTCGTTGGTTGGTTGAGATTTATTGTCGTTGGGGTTTTGATAGCTTTTCATTCTTTGAATGCCAGCCTCCGGGCTGCCCTTAATGCTCAAGAGCATGAGCTTGTGAAGCCCCATTCTTCCCCTAGAGGAAGGCAGCATTTTGGGTCAGGTATACATAGCCACCACAGCAGGACAAAACAAACCCTGATAAGGATCTGCAGCCTATGTTTTACCTACTTTGGCACTGCTGTGAAGGGGGGGGGGGGGAGGGACAACCCCCTTTCACAGCACTGTTTGCCTTTTCTCCCAGTGGAAAACACACATCTCTGCAATCACTGCTGTTACTTCAGTATTAACAATATAATTCAGCAGACAAATGGGACTTTACCAGACATCACTGCTGAGTCCTTAGATCAGACTGGGAAAGCAACACATGCTTGTCTCTGCGCTGCTCACTCTTCCTCCTGCTCACCAGCCAAGCTCACACCACCACAACCTTCACAGCACATGCTCTCAAGCAGTTTGTGTTCTGCCATCTCTCCAGGTGTCCTGTTCACACCAGCACAGGCAGCCTTCAAGACTAGGTCCTATGGCCTGCTCCCCTTTTCCAGGGAATTAAACTCCTCCGTACCCAGCACAAAGTGACACTGGTAGGGAAATTAGATCACACATATTTCTAATAAAACTACAGACATGTCTATATTCCCTCCATAGTTGTCCTTTCCTGCCCTGATTGACACACTTTTTACTTCCCCGTCATCTCTTCCCTCTCAGAGGAACTCTATCACTACCACTGCTTAACACTTAATTTATGAAACCTTGAAACCTCTCTTTTTGGCTGACCGCTAGACCTCTCTCACAACCCAGAGATCCTCAGGGCTGAAAAAGAAGAGGAATAGTTGTTCAGCCTATTTAACAAAGGAAATCCAGACTAAATGCTATTTTGCGTCACAGCCAGAGACCAGAGCTCTCAAATTCATCAGTGTTTCATAGGTTATGCCTCCAAAGTGAGACATTTCAAAATGCAGGGATTGAAGTCATTTACCCATTTTTAATCAGCTTCTAAACATTATTACACTTCAGGTTTGGAACCAGCAACCCCTTGCAGCTCATTTTGTGCTCATCTGCAGCTGTCAAATAAGATATATCAAGGGTATGTAACTGTGCTGCCAGAGTTGTGGTTTAACCCCAGCCAGGAACTATGCACCACCCAGATGCTCACTCACTCCTTCCTGGTGGGATGGGGGAGAGAACTGAAAGAGTAAGAAGTAAGAGTGAGAAAACTCGTGGGTTGAGATGACAGTTTAATAAGTAAGGCAAAAGCCGCACACACAAGCAAAGCAAAACAAAACAAGGAATTCATTCACCACTTCCCATCACAGGTAGGTGTTCAGCCACCTCCAGGAAAGAAGTGATCCATCACACATACCGGTGATTTGGGAAGACAAATGCCATCACTTGGAGCGTCCTCCTCTCCTTTCCCCAGCTCTATATGCTGAACAGGATGCCCTATGGTATGGAATACCCCTTGGATCAGTTGGGGTCAGCTGTCCTGGGTGGGTCCCCTCCCAACTCTTTGTGCACCCCCAGCCTCCTCAGTGAAAAGGCCTTGACTGCATGCAAGCATTGCTCAATAGCTAAAACATCCCCATCCCCAAATTATCAGCACTTTTTCCAGCACAAACCCAAAACACAGCCCCATGAGCTATTATGAAGAGAATTAACTCTATCTCAGCCAAAATTAGCACACACATTAACACTGAAAGCTAACGTAGCTTTTTGGGATGCATCTGCATAAGCGTTGCCCACAGGTCTGTTCTGAACATCTTACCAGTACCTTGGGAAAAGATTCATCTCTGCTAGCAAGCAGATGCCTTCCAGCCTCCCACAGACACCCGGTTATGCACCCACCGTGGGTTACACAGCTGCAAGAAGAACTACAAATCTTACTGACCTCAGTGCAGCTTGGGAGGCACCTGAAAACATGGCATCCACTCCATGCAAGAACAAGGTTTGTGACAGTGGACAAGCCCTTCTGGGACCAAAGTCCAGTTGCTGAGCATCCAACCAGTTGATGGAAATGAGTTGGAGTCTTTAAACTGCAACTGTCCCAGAGCTCCTTTGTCTGTACCCACTATTGCTGCAGCTCTGGTGAGGGCTGCCCAGATCTCCAGGGAAACAAGTCTTGGTTCATGCTGAAGTCCCACTGCCACTGACCAAGGTCTACACCACGATCCTTTCCCTCCAGTCAGGATGAGCTTCCCAAGCTCTAGCAAGAGTCCCACCAGCCTAATCCAGCGATAAGCCCATTCCAAGAAGCTGCCCATTTCCCACCATTGTGTTGGGAATGCAACCCACCTCACCAGCACAGGAGCTGGCTCTTCATGCCACCTGACTGCACCACTGCAAATGTAAAGTGTTAACTTGCAGCATCCCAGAGCACAATTCCATGGTGGCTCATGAAGGAGGGGGAACTGGTAGAGGCCAGGAGAGGAATGACACAAATTCCCTGACTGCATCCACTTCTGGGAACCAGGTGCACAGCAAGTCTCTTGTATCCCAGAGCCCATGGAGTCGCACCAAAACACATTTCAGAAACTTGCCCAGAGCATGGCAACAATCTTTACTGAGTAATGAATAACAGTAATTATCTGTGTCAAGTGGACTTACTGTATCAAAAGGAAAGGATGTGAACAAACTTAATTTGGATCAGTTGCTTTGTAAATCTTTGCATGCTGACCATCTACCAATTTCCCCTAAATCCAGCATGTACTGCACCCTCTGGACTCAGTGTCTCGTGGGTCATGCCCTCCCCTGTTGCCAGGTTTCCTCCTGCCTAAATCTACATATAGCTGTGATCTAAAAGTCACAAAAAGCACCTTGGGTTATGAACTGCCTTGTATGCCATTAGTCCATCCAGCACAGAAAGTCTTGGGTCTCCTTGCCACATCTGCAATGCAAAGACAGCAATTTTTAGCAATGTGTACTTGAACTAGAGCATGAGTCTCATCTTTACAACCTTTCCCAGACCATGAGCCACCATGGCATGTGTCTGACTGCTCTGGACAGGCCTTTGCCCTGCTGACTTAGCTTGAACTGTGTCAGGGAGGAGAGGGAAATAAATCAGGAAGTGAGCAACAGTGAGATGTGTATGTCCAAAAGGCAGGGATGAGGCCAACTTTGGAAGATCACAATAACAGTGTGTAACACATGCCATCTTCAAAGGACTAATGAATCCTTACAAGGTTCCCCTATTATTATTTGCATTTCACAGATGGGTACATTAAGATGCAGAAGGCTGCATTATCCTCTGGGTCACACCTATTTCAGCCTATTCATCCCTGGTCTTATATTGGAACTCATCCCTGTTGTGTGAGAGATCCTCTCACAAGTCAAAACAAGAATGCTATTTCTCAGACAGTCCTGGTACAGGAGTCACTAGTATCATCTATGGTCTGATTTGCACAGCACACCAGACTAACTGGTCCTATTTATCTCTCCTGGCCTTGAAAATGGATCAGCTTATCAATTCTTCCCTCCCATGAGGCTGATGGGTAAAGAAGCTCTGGCTTAGTGCTGAATTAGATTTATATATATATATAAACATATATAAATATATATATTAAAGTATATATGTGCATATATATATGTATATGCACACACACTTTTACCGCATGTGAAATATAAGAGGAATCCATGGGAGAGGTACACCTTATTGTCTAACACACCATTCGGCCTCATTCCACCAGTCTCAGTCTGGCCATGGAAAGGTCCCACTTTACAGCCAGGAGCTTCCTCCAGCTCAAAAACTTTTAGTCACAGAAGAAGGCAGCTGCCTTGGGAAACTGTGCTTGCTGAGAGAGCGAAGTTGCTCCCCAAGCTATAACCGAAGCCATGTGGGGCTGGGGATGCTGTAACCAGTCTCTACATTCAGAGGGAGATCCAGCATCAAAGCAACAAGCTTTCCCTGCCAACTCCAGGGAAGCCGTCTGCCATTTCTACTGTCAACACTTTCTAGGGCGGTATTTGCTCGTGGAAGCGTATTAGGCTGGAGATGGCAGGAGTTGGGTTTTGATCTACAAAAGGCCACAGCAAGTAACATCTGCACAGTGAAAGGATTTCCCATGGCAAAGCACCACGGCATCCTACAGAGCTGCAAAGGACTTGCAGCCTCAGAACGTCACCAGGATCTGTGCTTTGATGGGCCTTACCAGAGTGAACTGGTTTCACTGCACTTACCAGTATCTGTTTTAAACAAGGGTAACCAAAATCTCATTATTCGGGCCATAAATTGATTGCCTGCAGAGGTTACAAAGGAATTTCACCTCATGTGCAGCATTGCATAGCCACACAGATTCATTGTGGGTATTTTCCAGCCTGTGCTGAGCACCAGCTATGGGCCAGGGCTAGAAGCAAAATGTGGCACACAGGCTGAAAAGCCAAAGTCATCCTGCGAAAACACACAGCCCTATTGTTTGGGAACAAAGTACAATATTTTTCTGACTCTGGCTTCCAGTCACACATGGAAATAAAAGACAATAACTGTCATTGGGCTACTGAAACACCAGAATTTCAACAGAGGAAGAAAAATCCATCCTGAGATTGTTTTCCAGCAGACAGCAAGAAGAGCGCTTGGAGAGCCTATGATCACAGTGCACTAAGGACTACAGAACAGAGAATGACTAGTTTGAGCAACACTGCACCATCCTGTGCTGCCAGCTGGACCCTGTAAGTGCTACGCCAATGAGGAGTACCAAAACCTGCCTTCAAGTGAGGATGGAGCCCTTCCATGCACCCAACCTTCATCACCAGCCATCCCCACCTGAACAACAAGGGACAAGAACATAGTGTTTTTCCCTCTGCAAAATTATTATTTATGTTTTATCAGCAGCAAGGGCTCCAGTGATGGAACTGGCCGCAGGGTGTGGTGGCCTAAGTGCCAGAACCCATCGCTGCAGTAGCAGCAAGAGGCTAAAAACACGCCCCGTGTGGGTGTTGGTTGCTCTTCGATTATAGTATCACCGCACCCCGCTCCGCTAATTGCACTGTGAAACTCTGATCTCTACCCTATCCCTGTGATGGCAGGTGCCTTCAGCCACTCGTGATCTTTCAAGGCACGAGCTGTTCCTTTGAAGGAACCTATGGGAAAGGCAGTATCGCAAATTTCTCTACCACATAGAAGAGAACTGAGAATTAAGGCATTTCTGTGCATGGATGTGAAAGACCACATTGTCATTACCAGAGGCATCTGCTGACATGGGTTATGACTAGAACTGTATGCCAAAGGGGATAAATTCAAAAGAGAATTCTCAACTTTTCACTAAAAACCAAGTAACAACAACTGAAAGTACAGAATGTTTGCATGAGAACTACAGATTTCCCATAATCTTCTGTTTCTACTTTCATATCCCCCAAATTAAGGAGCAAGTATACAATTGACATGAATATTTGCATTTGGTCAAAGCTCCCTATTGTTAAATTGAAAGCCACAGAATGTCTTCCTGCACCTATTACTTTATGGCCACTGTACACCCTTCCCCCAACGTGCTGATGATGTGGCACTACCTGGGGGAAAGACTGGTCCCTTTATGAGAGATGTAAAAAGGCTTAAACATCTTCCTACGGGAAAGGGAGGCATACTGTCAAGTAGCATCATTACGTTCAATAGCATCCCTCTGGTTGCTAAAGGAACAGTTCAGCCTTACCAAAGATAATTGCACAGCCCTTGATGCTTCAGCAGGGAAAGGAATCACTAGAAATGCATTAGGATTTTGGGGAATTACTTTAGGCCCAACACACTTCAAGAAAACAACTCAGTTCAGTCCTTAATGCTCAGCTGTCTCCAGTCACACACCAAAGCTTAAGTTTCATGGAGGCATTAAATGGATAACCCCGGAGATTGCTCTACACTGCGGTCAAATACTCCAGAGTCCAAGTCTGCAATCACCAAATTCCATGCAAGTTTGTACCCGATTTTCAGCTCATATGCTTGCTACTAAACTGATAATCCCTATGTTCTGGTGGGAGCCAGGCCCTTTTTGGCAAGAATACTAGGATACCATGGCAAATTCCAGCTAACATGTCTTCCCTTACCTGCAAACTTGATACTTCTGACATTAGTGTCCCACAGCAAAACCCTCTTTAGTAACTAACAGCAGGACTCGTCTACACAATACCTTCTAACCAGACACCAGCAACTCTGCTCATGCTGAATGGAGAAGAGGTTACTCCAGCCATGCTCTGAACTGCACAAAGGCTGAAGGAACACCCCATCAACATCTGTCTTCACGGCCAGTGAGCTGGGGCACACCATGCCCTGAAAAACATGCTTCAAGTCCTGCCTATCCCATGGGTCCAGCCTGCCTCTTGACTTCCCTACAGGTATGAAGCATGCCTCCCAAAAGTAGTGCTAAATGCTTACCAAGTGGTGATCTCCTGAGCTAAAGGCACTTTTCAGCATCTCCAGCAGACATGGCTGATTGCCATGGCTGTCTTGGCCTTTTGTTCCAGCTTTTCTTCTGGAAGACAGAAAAGAAAGGAATGAGACATTTACCTTCTCTAAGTCACCAGGGACTGCACCTACAACATGGCTCCTCTTTTTGTCCTGCGCTTCTCTGGCCTCTCATCCTCCATCAAAAAGGGGGAAAGAACCTTTTCCAAAGTGTTTCTGGGACTTTTTAGCTCTTTCATCCTGTTTGGTGTCATATGAAGCATTCCCTCAGCTACTGCAAGGATCCTCAGTCCTTTTGTTTGCTATTGAAGCACAAGCACTTCATGGGAATTCAGCACACCTTTAAGCCAGCCTGCTTCCCCAAGGACTGTTATAAACCATGACTTTTCCATAGGTACTCATCCACAAACAGAGCTCCGTTATCCCAGGAATGCGCTCACTACATCCTGAGGTTTTCCTGGTTATTTTTAACTACCTGTTCACTTGCATTTAATACCACAGTTTCATACAGCACACTAGCCTATGCACCCATATCCACCTTAATAAGCATCCCATTGCAGCTAGGTTGCCAGTCTAATGGTGGAGCAGGTGAGCTAACAAATGCCTAATGTCAGCAGTGGGAAGCAACACATTCACCATCAGCGACTGATTAGCAAATTGGCTATTGGGAGTGGCATGTGGCAGACACCAACAGCATCCCAGAGCTGCAACAAGGCCAGGGAAAGCCCCAAATCAGTGTGTGGCAGTTTAAGGCTCTCAAACTCATGCAGTCACTCTCTCACTCACTCCCCCTTTTTTCTTCCTGAGTCCCAGGGGGATGGGGAGGAGAATCAAAAGAATGCAACTCCCACAGGTTGAGATAAGAACAGTTTAGTAACTAAGGTATAACACTAACCACTGCTGCTACCATCAGTAATAATAACGACAAGAGAAATACAAGGATAGAATACAACAGCTCACCAATTTCCACCCAGCCCAACCAAGCAGTGCCCCCCATCACACTTCACACCAAGTATGACCACACAGTGCTTCCCCCACCCTTCCAGGTCTCTGCTCTCCATTTCACATCCTGGGCATGACATGCTGTGGTATGGAATACCTCTTTGGTCAGTTTGGGTCAGGTGCCCTGTCTTTGCTTCCTCCCGGGTTCCCCTCTCCCTGGCAGAGCATGAGGCTCAGAAAGACCTTGGCCAGCCTAAACATTCCAACCCCTAACTATAAACACTGGTGTTATCAAGTGCTGCTCCCAAGCTGAAAACCAAAAACACAGTGCTGCACCAGCTACTATGAGAAAGAAAAAATGACTGCTGCTGCTGAAGCCATGACACAGTGCTACTTCATTTTTTTTCAAGGAACATCTAGATTATGATCCAGCCCTTTTTTAATCACCACTCAGTGCTTGGCAAAAGGGTAAAAAAGCAATAAAACATCAAAAAAGCAGTGTGGTGCAGCAAAGGACCTCAGCTTCTGTCCGTTTTCAGCTTGTCTTAAAATATCCAGTGTCACAGGTGAACATACTCCAACACACTCC
The DNA here is from genome assembly GCA_032466535.1 of Forpus xanthops. Classification (NCBI taxonomy): domain Eukaryota; kingdom Metazoa; phylum Chordata; class Aves; order Psittaciformes; family Psittacidae; genus Forpus; species Forpus xanthops. The sequence goes on from JASSUY010030281.1 coordinate 40,937, forward strand.
AACTGGTCCTACACCTGGGTTAGAGCAATCCTAGGCACAGCTCCAGGTTGGGCAGAGAAGAGATTCAGAGCAGCCCTACAGAGAAGGACTTGGGGGTGTTGATCTATGA
>JASSUY010030282.1:0-37837 GCA_032466535.1 Forpus xanthops
GCTGAAAATCCATAACACAGTGCTACACCAGCTACTGCTTAAAGAAAAATGACTGCTGCTGCTGAACCCATGACAGTGGTATGAGTTTCATTTTGAAGAGTCACATAAAGAACCTTAGAAAAATATATCTTCCAAAGAAGTATAGAGCTGAAATTGAGTATGGTTTATTGAATCTAAAGGTTGCTGTGGTGGCAGCTACTTGCTCAATGCTCTTTATGCGACTACTCCTAAAAATATTGCTGTGTCCCTGCTTCCTTTTTTTACACTGTTACAAGTCTTCTTTAAGCCATGTCTCTGGAAGCTGGCTTCAGCCATGACTGCTGGTGTGATTTCCTTGTAGAAAGCTCATTTTCAAGTGCAACGTGCAGTAGCAGGAGTGGTGTTATTGACTGACCTCCTGGTCTGCATGTTCCTAACTGGATTATGCTGGCCATGGCTTTAGCAGATCCTGTGCTGCCTACCCTCTGCAGCACTTCCTTCAAGTCACATCTGCAGGGTTAGGACAGTTTATAGCTTGTCCGGGGGTAGCCTCCAGTGTGGTTTTGTGGTATCTAGTGGCAAAAAAAAAAAGGCTGAACTGACTGCAGGACTAGCACAAATAGTGCAGTAAATAAAACTTTAAAGCAGGTCAAAATAAGCCCCCTCCATAAACTGTGGCATCAGATCGTGGGCCACATCTCTCATGTGGGACTTAGCTCCCTGCAGGCTCCCAGTGGCCTCCTCCTCCTGGCAAGTGTTGTTGGGGTTCGTGTCTCACATGCTTGGTGCCTGTTTGGGAATTATTTTGTTGATGTGTTAATGTCTGTTGATATATTAGGCTCCCACTACTGAAAAGGCAACTGCCCCTGCCTACAGCTCGCTTTAAGAAGGAGGCAGGTGATAAAAATGGAGCGAGAAGAGGGAAGTGATATTTGTAGAGCTACCAGCCACTGTAGGAGGCATGGTTAAAAACTGTGGTTCTTAAAGATTGGCTGTCTTCTTAAAAAGGTCTTCATAAAATGAATTCCTGGCAGGTAGCCCTGCTTCTCTCTCTAAATGAGCTCCTCTTTTCTTGTAGAGCAGAAATACGCTTTCTTAGGTCACATCTTCGTCAACAGTTGACTGTGTTTCTTGGTGATTATTCTTCCCTTCCACCACCACAGTACAGTGATAAACCAGAAGAATAAACAGGAATTATTTTCAAGTAATGCCAGAAAGTTTGACTCTGGTGTGGGTCTCTGGGAGTGTCGAGTGTTGTCCTGTGTTCTCAAAGAGATGCTGGGGGTCAGCATTGTCCAAGTTTGAAGCTGTGGTCTAAAAGCACAGGAGCTTCATTAGTGATTTTGGGTTAAGGAGTTCCTCTCTGTCCTACCCAGCTGCTCCTTCCCACTTCCGTACAGGAGTGCTCTTCTCTCTTGGTTGTGATGTCACACGTGTCTTTGAGTAGGATGGAGCTATGGTCTGGGTTCAAACAGACAGAAAAAGCCTTATGGGAAGAGGTGTTACTTGTAAGCTTACTGAACTCCTGGTCTTGTTCAGAAACCTGTGTGTGCAAACAGTAGCGTTAGCATGCAACAAGATTTAGATGGGACTGAAGTGTGGAGGTGATGGAGTGGGAGGTGCTCCTTTGCCACTGATGGAGGAGTTGGAGCTGTGCCTTCCTCCTGGAGCCTCAGCTGGCTCTGCTGCTCTTCAGTGGCCATCTCCATTGATGGCCTTTCCAAGATGGAGGAATATGGTGCCAAATGACCCACAGCAGGCATTAAGCCATTTATATACCAGTTAACCTGAGTGTGAAGGTTCAGGTTGTCGAAGGTAACCAAGCTTCTGGAGAGATCTGCTTAGGCCAGCAGATGGATACCTATTGGTCAGGAGCTCACAGTGGTGGTGAACCCAGGTGGGATCTGGATGCCTTGGCAGCTCAGAAGATGCCGGTAGAAGTCCACCTGTCCTGATACAAAAAATACAGACAACCGTATGTAGCTGCTTCTATGTGTAAATGTGCAGGACAAGTGCAGTGTTAACATTGACCAGGAATGGAAGATAGGGGCATAGGTGCTCCTGGTTTTACAGCTTGCTTCAGAGTATAACTGTTGATGTTTTGTTCTCCTTAAAAGGACTGACTGTTTTTGCTTTCCTTTCTGCTGGGTAAACACTAGAGAGAGGCTGGAGCAGGAACTTGGCATGTCTGCTGTTTTGTATGGCTCAGCTCAGTTTCTAGCTTTGTAGGTTTGTTTTATAATGAATGGTTCTGGTGGAGGATGAAGCTGACTTCATGTTAGGTGAAACATCAAGCTGAAACTTCACGTCTTAGCTTCCTTCTTTGGAGAATTTCAAAGGTCTCTACAAACTTTAATGTCTTAATGGCAGAAGGTGCTCCTGTTCACTGATGGATGGACTAAAGGGTCTCCCACCTGCAACCATCAGAATAAGACTCCCAGTCACACCCATTAACCCTGTTTAAGGACAGACAGAGGCTACTTTAAGGCACTGCAGAAATTGGTATTTCTTTTTGTACAGTTAAGTTATGCATCTGAGAGCTCTGGAGGAAGGGGAGATGTGGCACCTTCATTTCCCATAGACAAACTCTGTTGAGTTGACTTGGTATTTTCATCACAAGGATATTGTTGGTATGCAGCTGCTAAGAAACCCACTGTGTTTTAGCACTGTTGTGGTCAGTGCTGTCCTGATGCAGACAGACCTAGGGGTGTCTTCTGAAGACATCAGGCATTATTTCCAGCAGCGTGTGCTCACAGAGGAACACAGGGTGTGTTTTGATGAACAGAAGTATGCTGTGCTTGCCCCTCTGTGAAAGACATTCCCCAGAGGATGCCCACCTGCAAGTTACTTTTAACTGGGTTTGGTTTTAGTTTCAGATAAACAGATCTTGGGAGCCACTCCTCCCACTCCTCCTTTCTCACAAGCCAGACCTCTTTTCGGGCTACCTTGGATTAATCTGCCTTGGTGTGTGTGATGAATGTGAAGGTGTGTGCTGACAGCTACAGGTGCTAATCTCAGAGGAGTCCCAGCGTGCCGAAAAGATGAGCACTGCAGCATCTGTGGGCGAGCAGCGGGGAAGCCCCTGGGGACATGGGAGGGAAGAGATGACAGGCTCAACAGTACAGTTTTGGGCAAGACCAGCTTCCTTGTAGTAGCAATGTTGGCAGCTTTTTTGTCTCCTGAAATACATTGCTTTTGAACAAAGGCAGCTTCTGTTTCTTCTGTGTTGCCTCTCCCAAGAGGGATTTGTTGCTGCTGCTTTCAAGACAACTTTTCTGCCCTCCATCTAGTTTTCTCATTCACATGGGTTCGAACTTTGTCTTAAAGGGGTCTCATAATCCAGAATACAACTTCCACTGCTAAATGGGAACACTCATCTATTGAATGCTGAAGATAATGCGCAACATTTCCAGGAATGGTGTCAAAGTGCATGCATACTTAAAGATATTTTACAAAGAAACACATCTAAGATAATCACTGCATCTACTTGTTTCTGCTTTGAGCGATGAATAAAAATTTGCTCGCATTTTCAATACATTGTCATTTGCATTCTGCAGCTCTGACCCAACATGTAGAAGATAGTACAGATCTACCATACTCACTCTGCTACTTCGATGAGAATCATTGATGCTCAGTGGAAGGGGCTGCAGTGGTGTGGTGGCTGCTCACCACCGTCCTGTGGGGGCTGAAAAAGCTGTACCCACATCACCCTCACCCAGAAGCAGCCTCACTCTTGTGCAGAGAGGGGATTTGCACAGGGCGCAGCTGCTGTTGGGTCTTGGGGTTGGCTGCTTTTTGTGTCTGACATGAACCCAAAAGGGAGCTGAGCAGTTGCAACTATTTTCTGAGCTATTTTAGAAACTCAGTTACTGGACAGGGCTGAGCTGGAGTGTGAGTGGCCAGCTCCACGCAATAGTAAATAAAATACCAATATGTTTGCTAAGAGATTAGTGTGAGCATGGCTGCTGGTAAGTTCTGTGAACACATCAAAGTGCCTTATTGTTGCACTCAGGTTTTAATTCCTTATTGGTTTCAGGAAATACATGTCCTCAGAGCAATGAGAGGAAACTTAGAACGTTTTTCTTCCTCTTGTGCTGGGTGTGGGCTTGGTACTGCCTAATTGTTAGTCTGTCTGATGCCTGTACTCCCATAGGAAGCAAGAACCCATTTACATTTGTGTCATTGCTGTGTGCTTTCAAATACATGACCTACTGTGTTTTTTTTTTTTTTTTCTCTTATTTTTTATGTTTTAAGATCAAGGGTGGCAAGAATAGCAGAGCAGAGAAGTTAAGAATGATGCAGAGAACACAGATGTGAAGAACAAAGGAGAGAGGAAGGAGCTGAGCCCGGTGCGGAGGGGGAAAGGAGAAGAAGAAGCCTAAATGCAAGTACTTGAACATAGAAATGATGGGTTGCAGGCTGCTTAAGAGGAGCTTAATGCAGTGCTTCAATCTGCATCTAGTGCCAGTTGGTGCTTCCAGAGCGGTACCTGAGATAGGTTAATGTTTTGAAAATTTTCTGCCTCAGGTTCAAGACTTTGGACTCTTGTGTCAATAATTTACAGCTCTGAACAGGGAAGTGGCAACAGGGTCACGTGTGTGTGTGAGGAAGAGGAAAAAAATGTCAGTCTGAGTCTCAACTGAAGAATATAATGTGGCATGGTGCAGCTGAAGGGGATGTGAAGCACTAGCTTCCTGTTTAAAGCAATATCAAAATGTAAAGTAACAGCTAAAAAATCAGTGCTTGGGTTGATCAGAGAAAGCTGGAGGGAAGGGGTCGAACTGCTCAGCCAGAACCATAAACTGAGTTCAGCTCTGGGGCCCCCAACACAAGAGGGACGTGGACCTGTGGGAGCAAGTCCAGAGGAGGCCACAAAGATGCTCATAGGGCTGAAGCATCTCTACTGTGGAGACAGGCTGGAAGAGTTGAGCTTGTTCAGCCTGGAGAAGAGAAGGTTCTGGGGAGACCTCAGAACAGCCTTCGAATATTTAAATGGGGCCTACAAGAAACCTGGAGAGGGGCTTTTTACAAGGGCATGTAAAGGATAGGACAAGGGAGAATGGCTTTAAACTGACAGAGGGGAGATTTAGATTAGATATTAAATTATTTACTGTGAGTGTGGTGAGATGCATGTACAAGTTGCCCAGAGAGGCTGTGGCTGCCCCATCCCTGGAATTGTTCAAGGCCAGGCTGGATGGGGCTTTGAGCAGCCTGTTCTAGTGGAAGGTGTCCCTGCCCATAGCAGTGGGCTTGGAACTAGATTTTCTTTAAGGTTTCTTCCAGCCTAAGTCATTCTGCGATTCTGTGAATTGCTGTGATGTAAAATGTATTTTTTGTAATTGTAGTTAAGTTTATGGGACAGAATCAGCCATTTAAAAGCACTCTCGTTAGCAGGTGCATCATCTTAGCTAGCACAGTGATGACTCCTGCATGTGAATTACTTTGTTTACAGTTTTTCTCTTGTTGGAAAAGGTCTTATGCAAATGCAGGTACATGGTCCAAAGAGATCTCTACAGGAGTGTAATTGTTTTTCTTTGTGGCCTCTGGTGTCCTGCCTGTATCAGCAGACAAGCTTTTGCCACTATGATGCATCCTCTTCAAGTGAAGGTTTTCCTAATCCTAGTGTAGCAGAAGAGTGTTTTCTGCCATAGCGAGGGCTTTATCATCTCAGTTGCTCTTCGAGGAGGCTCCAGCATAGATACAGAGCCACTGTTATATTTATATTTTTTTTATGCCTGCAAACCTGTGATAAGTCTGCACTGTGCAGAGATGGGGGTGCTGCCTAGGAGTTCTGCCTGGAAAACTTGTCCCTTGTTCACTGCAGCTCCTTCCCAGGTGACAATGCCTGTCGAAAGGATGCGGATGCGCCCCTGGCTGGAAGAACAGATCAACTCTAACAGGATACCGGGGCTGAAATGGCTAAATAAGGTAAGGGGGGTGCATGCATGTGCACGTGTTCGTGTGCTGAAGAGGGACTTTATAGCAGTGGCTGAGGTTTGGATGGGTAAACCAGCTCATTGCTGGTTTTCAAAGGGGTGACACAGGGAGGAAAGGCAAAGCTGAATGCTTCCTGCTGAACCTGTTCCTCCGGCCTTGCCAGCCAGATCTGAGGCACCCTGTTTTGGCCTGGTGGATCTGTGGCTCCTTTGAAAGCATTTTCCTGCTCTTTGTTGTTGGAGTGAGCATTTCTAGCGACTCCACTAGGTTATGTTTTTTAAGCTGGGAACAGATTGCTCACCAAGTAGCGTCACACGGATATGAGCAAAATGCTCTTCTGAGATGGAAGGGTATGTTCTGTGTTAGACTGTGGGTTGAAGCAATGATCTCATGTTTTCAGACTTGTGTGACTTCTCTGATATTCCTCAACCTGGGAGAAAGTGGGGTGACTTCCCTTGCCGGACCCAAACCTAATATTCCTGGTCCTGAGCTTGTACTGAGAGCTGTAAACACTTGGAGATCACTATTGTGGACTCCAAAATGTCAGTGCTGAATTTGATTTTTCAGTTGGCTCAATAAAACCAGGGAGTGTATTTGAGACTTTGAACAGTAATAAACCCTGGAAGTACTGCACGTGTTACGTGGTATGCAGGAGAGCAATTTGCCACACTGAAAAGCGTGAAACAGTTTTGGCTGCAGAGGCTACTTTATTATCAGAGCAGGTGGAAGAGCACAAAATCAGGTGCAAAAACAGGAGGTGCCACTCTGGTTAAGACGCTGAGCCAGTTAGTCTGGTATCCTCCCTATGTTGGTAGTTGTGATGCTCAGGTGTTAATTTTTAGAGCTGAAAAATGGCAATGAAGATTACTGCTTTCAAAGCTAGAAATGTTTGTGAGTATAAATTTTTCAGGAGCCCTTTAAGTTTCAGCTGCAAATTTTGCTTCTCAGGAACTTCCTGCATCAGCAACTCTCACATGCTGTGGCTGGGTAAATAAATACTGCTTTATCCATTCCCTAGTTAGCTGCCCTCTGAATTTGAGTAGATCCTTGTTCTTGCGTAATGAGATCACAGATGAAGAAGAAGAAGAGACCAGTTTTTGCTGTTGTCTTTGTAATTTGAGTCCCACATTTCAGGTCCCTATGGATTCTTGTTCTCGAGTATCTCTACTTTGGTGTCAAGGTCTCTTCTGCTGACAGTCCATCTCTGCCATCCTTTGTTGAGCGTTCCTGCCCAATCCTGAAGTAATTTTTCTGTACTTACTAGGGCACAGTATTTCAGATTTGAGCATACTGCTCCTAAATATAGTATCATCTGTAGGTTATGTTCACATAACCTTTTCCAGTACGCTCCAGGAATGTACTTGCCTCTTTTGCTCCACAGTGTGAAAACACTGCCACTGCGCTAAGGACTTCATTTTGACAAGTTCAACCCATCAGCCTGTAAAGGCATTCTGCGAGGCATGTCATGTTGCTTAATATTCATAGGTCTCTGATCTTGTTTCAGTGGCTTCTGCTTTGTACTTCTGGCATAAACTGTTAGCATACAAGAATCAGTAGAAGATTTTGGTTTTAGCATATTCTACACTGACCAAGGCTTTTCTCACGAATAAGGTATTTTAAATTTTTTTATTATTTTGTCTAAAACAAAGCCCTGGCTCCTACCAGGAAGAGAATACCAGGCTAAGTGGCCTGCCTTGAGGTTTATTAAAGTAGGATTCACCACTTCTACCCTCTGATTTGGCATCATTCTTGATTGCCTTTATTGTGCTCAGCAAGCTAATTGCACTTCTGCGTATTTCTGCTTAAAAATGTTTAAACATTCATTCCAACAGTGAATCCTTAAACCAAAAATATTTCTATTTTTACTGTAAATCCTGACCGTAAACAAAGCCATTCATGGAATCAGTGATACAGTGTCATGTGTATCACAGCGTATCCTATACCCACAGGATAAACTCTGGAGGCTGTAGGATTTGGGGATTTGTGTATTTTAAACAGAATTTGTCAAAGGACATCTCACAGTACAGAAAAGGTGGGTGAGATTGGCAAGAGAGTGGCACTTGTGTGTGTACAGCTTTTAAGGAAATAAGATTTAAATACTATAGAAACAATCACTATTCTGGGTGTGTCACTGGCTGTCTCAGGGTCATTTTTCCAGACTGAGAAAGGAATTAAACCTCTCTTGGTTAAAAATGGCAAAGCGGATACTGTTGATTCACCTAATTCCTTCCCTGTCAGTTGATTGATCACATTATACCTCCTTTGTGACCCCTCCAGAACAGACCCCTCTCTGTAGGGTTTAAAAAATAAACATTTGTGCACCTCATTGATGAAAATGTTATCCTGCCGGATGACATGCGGGAGGAAGGGCATTTCTTTACCTTCCCAGAGAGACAGAATTAGGAAGTACGAAGGAAATTACATGGTTCAGTAGAGGGCAGAGGTGGTGTGAGGAGAGGGATAATGAGAGGTCAGTGTCCCTCATGAAGCTGGAAAAGGAAAATACAGTGGAAACAGTCAGAGTAGCTGTAACAAGAGTTGAGCGACAGCCTGCTGCTTTGATGGATGCTTGGAGTACTCCTATGACTTTGTAGCTAGTATGTTCACTCACCTGCTTGGAGCATTTTGCAATACTAGAGTTGCAAGTGTTTGATACTATTTTCCACTTCCTGGCTATTCCTAAGGATGTGATACCTCTTCCATGTTGATGTCCCCACTGGAGATTGGTAGCTATTCCTGTTACACTGCAAAAGCTTTGTGGGTTTGCTTTTGGCTTCAGGTGTGGCTAATTTTTTAATGGAAACACAAGGCTGCTACGCAGATGTCCAATGATGGAGCTCTACTAGACAGCACATGGTTTTCCAATCTTTAAGAGAAAGCACTGATGAGCCTTTTCCTAATAAGGAAGCACTGACTGAAGAAGGAGATGGGTAAATGTTTGATAATGTGTGAAAACAAAATTAGTCTTGGAATAGAAAGCACACCACATGGTATTGTTGCAGTCAGCAGTCTTGTGGGATTTCAGAGATTAGATGTTTGACAGTTGATAAAAAAATCCATAGTATCTGTATAGATACATAAAATTATATATGTATTACAAAATTATGATACACTTGGATTCTCTTATTTTTTTATTTATATTACAATTAGTTAAATGTCCATGTGCTTCAGGACATCTGGGATTGGGAGTAACTTCCTGCAATAACCAGAAGTACTGTAATGAACACTTAGACTGCTGTTGAGAGTGTCCTGGCACCTTCCTTTGAAGCAGTCAGTACTGTTGCTGATTACAGAATACCATGTCTAGAGTCTTGTTCAGTCTGCTAGTTCCTATAGATTTTTTTCAGTTGTCATATGGAATATGAAATCCATGATAAAACTTCCATAGCGTTTCGTAGCATTGTTCAGTCCTCTCCCTGTCACCATGCATGAGAAGACTTCTTAGTCTGGTCAATTCTTAAAGTTCTTGTTAACAGAAATAGTTTTCTTTGGAAGTATGAATTCTTTCCATGTTCATTATACTCTGTGGGAGAGCAAAGGCAAAGAACTTACTCTAGCTCTGATGAATACAATAGTGCTGTGGACCACAGGATAGTGGGGTTGAGGCTTTCTTTAGACCAATTCTACTTGGGGAAAGAGGAGAACATCTCTGTAGGATGATTTGTGTAATGGGGGAAGAGTAAGGAGGCAAAAGGCACATGAAGGAAGTGATGGGAATAGATTAAGAGAAGGAATGAGAATGTGAGGGCTTGAAAGGCAATGAGGAACATATTAAGTCTGTGCTTTAAGCAAATTAAGAAAAGATGAAGCCAAGCAAGAAGGGAAGAATGCAATCCCAAACAAGCGAATGTAAATGAGAGAAAGGTTTGAAGGCAAGTATCGAAGGACTATACAAAACACAAGATCAAAAAAGGAAAGATCACATGGAAAGGAAATAAACCTAACCTTGACACTAGTGAAATATTAACTAGACAGACCAGGAAGAAAAGTGGTTGTTGGAGGAAGGGGAAAGGTCAAAGGATTCATCTCACCCGACCACTGACATCTGCAATGCAGTCGCTTAAATGGGAGCTGCCTGTCTACAGTTGTTTTCTGTCATTGGAGAGAAATAAGCTTTTTTAGAGTGTAATTCAGTTGGCGTGGCTTAGGTGGCCACCTCAGGAGGAGGCTACATTTTGCCCTGGAAGTGCTTTTCACAGACTGAGAAGTGGATCTAAACCTGTAGTTGCAGTGTTTATAGCGTAAGATGTCTGCATATGAAGCCAGATAAGATATACTCCCTTTCATAGGGGAGAAGAACAAGTGTTGTGGAACAAACTTCTGTATGGCTTTGCAGAAGTGAGCATGAAGAGTTCTGAATCAGCCCTGTAGATCAGCACACAGTGACTTGTACGGGTGTTGTATGACATACATGCACCTCTGACCCAGCATCCATCTGGCCCAGTATCTTGTATGCTAAGTGCTGGTGGGAGGAGTATAGGAAACATGCTGTTTAGGCTGTGGAAGCTCTTGGTCTTCCAGAGCTGGAGCTGCATCCCAAAACTATCATCGTTAAGTCACCAGTGTACTATCTTCCATGAGTTTTTCTGATCCCATTGGGAATTAGTTTATACTTCCACTATGTAAGGCATGTCCTGGTTTGACTGCATACTGTATATTAAAAAACAATTTTAGAAAAAGCCTTCTTTTGGATTCCTTTAAAAGCACGTCTCTTTGGCCTAAAGTTTCTGAAGTAAAATACAGTCAACTGTCTTCAGTGCCACCCCATCACAGGATGTTTTTTATCCCCACTGGAGAGATGTGCATAGTTCATAGATTCATATGTCCTTTTGCTTGGCATATAACTTTGAGGGAACCCTTTCCTTAACCATTCTAATGTTTTACTGGCTGAATGCTAAATCCCTTGAATTTGCTGTGTTCCTGTTGTTTAGTTTCAGATGTATTTTTTCTAATCATAAGAGTGTGCTGCCAAAACTAGCCTTGGTTTGAATGTTTAGAAATGTGCAGCTCTGCATGTTTTATCCATGTGTCAGCTTGGAAAGCTGCCAGGTTCATCATTCGTGAAGGGGCTTCTGAGCATTTCATATACTTAGGGCTGTATTCTGTGTTCAGTGACGCTAGTGGATATTTTCCTGTTGACTTCAGTGACAGCAGCAGTGGGTTAGAAGGAAGCAAAACACTTGCAGATGCTGGAACTGTGCTTTTAAATAAGTGACTTAAAGTCATCAGAAGATCCCTCAAGTCAATCAGTGTTGGCATTTCCTGTTTGTTTTCCCTTCCAGGAGAAGAAGATTTTTCAGATTCCCTGGATGCATGCTGCAAGACATGGGTGGGACGTTGAAAAAGATGCTCCCTTATTTAGAAACTGGGCAATTCACACAGGTATTGGAACCCTCTTTCTGCAGGACAGGTTTTCACACTGTTTTCCCTTTAAAGTTACATTTTCATTCTTTCTTGTCTTTTCTTGTACTCACGCAGAAAGTGAATCTAAGTTTTTAGATTTGTGGGAGGCTAAGTGCTTTTTTTAAGGTCTGCAATACTCCAGGTTTTTTGAAGTGCCATAACTCATTTGTGTTGAGGAACACAGTAAAACTTAATTGATTTAAACATTAACAAAACTGTCAGTCAGTGGACACACTCAGCACTTTGTAGACTTGGGCCCTTGGGCTTTAGTTGAATTTTTATGGATTTGAGCCAGGCATAATAAAGGTAAATGCTGTGCAAGCTTTTCCACGTTGTTGTGCAGTTACATCTGAGCTGCAGTGTCCTGGGTCTTTCTTGAGCAGAAACTGTTCATCATGTCTAGAAATGTACATGGGAATAAGATCACAACACTCTCTTGCATCCTCAGCTATTGTGAAAATGTTTGTCATGGGAACTGAAGACTGACGACTTTAACCTACACTGATATTAATTTGCCTTAGGTTTTCAGTTGCAAGTCGTGTGTGCCTAACTTTCTTTTCTTGCTTAGGAAAATACCAGTCAGGAGTAGATAAACCTGATCCAAAGACATGGAAGGCAAACTTCCGTTGTGCTATGAACTCTCTGCCTGACATAGAAGAAGTAAAGGACAAAAGTATAAAGAAAGGAAACAATGCCTTCAGGGTATACCGGATGCTGCCGTTATCTGAAAGACCTTCCAAAAAAGGTAAAGGGGAGAGTTTGTCGACATGAAAATGGTGGTGGGGATGTTGTTATTATTGTGGGCCTACAAAATGTGCCAGTTCTACTTCTGTGTGAAGCTGAACAGTTTTATCCTGATGTTCCCCAGAACTTCCTAACAGCTGTATGAAAAATGGGCTACGTTCAGTTAGTTTCCCTGAACCATAACCTGGCCCACTGTGGTAAGAGTCCTTTCATAGCTCTGAGAACTAGTTCATCATGAAAGCTGAGATTCTGTAGTTGGGGGCTGTAGCAGGAAAGAGTTCTGCAGCAAATCCAGTTATTGTAAAACTCTTGACATATTTTGGGCCCTGTATATATTCTCACATGCTCTTTCTGTGCGGCTAAATTTATGTGTGAGTGAGAGCAAAAGAATTTGGCTGCAAACATTTCTAATTCTCAGTGCTATCTTGTAGTAGAGATGGGAGAAATTCCTGGTTCTTGTCTGTGCTAACAGTGGGGTAGAGCTGACTTGCAGTAGCAAATCTGAGCTTCCACATCAGGGTCTCATCAGGTCAGAGCAGGGGCAGCAACACTAGGGTCTGCCAAGGCACACGACATTGTGTGAAGGTTGTAAGCTCTGTGATTCTCAAGTCACCGTGATTGCATAAAGCACTTGCGCATGAATTATAATACACACCCCCTCAGATTGCAACTACTTACAAAAATATTTGTTGAAGTTTATTGCGATCTCTTTTCATGGTAAATCAATGAACAGTCTCCCCTTTTTTTATAGCTACAGTGAGAGTGTCACAAATGTGATGAGATATATATTTAGCCTTTTCCCCTTTAAAATATTTCCCTCCCCTTCTGTTTTTTAACAGGACTTGCTGATTATTTTGTCATTCTTCCACTTTTTTCACCTTGATTTCCTCGGTCCTATCATAGTTCTTTTTTGTAGCACATTAAAAACAAACACAAAGCCAGAATGTTCAAGGTGAATTTTTGACTGCCCAGGCCTTAGGGGATTTAAAATCAAGCAAAGTGTGTTCTTGCTTTCCTAGGAGGTGCTGCCATTTTGAGGCACCTTTTGGGGCTATTTGTTGGTGAATACAGAAGGTGTGAAGGATAACTCACAGTACACAGGACTATAAGAAATCTTCCTCTCTCATTGCAGGAAAAAAAACGAAGCCTGAGAAGGATGACAAATTCAAACAAATTAAGGTAAGAAGTGGCTGTTTAATAATGCAGAGCTTGTGCAAACAATCTGTTGCAAATTTTTTTAATAGCCTAAATAGTTTATTGTGGTGATATTTGCAAATCTTTCATGCTTGTGGTTTGGTTAAGTAGCTACAGTTACATGGGTTGTTTGGGTTCTTTTTAAAACGTGAAGGCTGTTAAAGCCATGACTGACGTCATCAGTTGACACAGCCCTTGTGTTACAATGCCTGGAGGTTGGAAAGCTGGCAGCTGCAGCAACACATTTGCCATTTGTTTGTCTATGTAAGTAGAAATACAGTAATTATGGAAGGGATGCTTCTGAACAATGGAGCTACCTTTTGGAGCAATTAATTGCTGTGCGTAAGGCATTGGAAATGCATTTTCTTTTAGGCAAAGGGGAGTTCTTCCAGAGCTGCTCCTTCTGTTCCTGTTCTGTGAGTTAGAAGACCTCAGGTGTAAAGCTCCTCAGTCACTGCTAGAGATTTCTGCTTGTTCAGAGCATGGACCCAGACTGATGTTACCTTTCTCTACAAAGCATGGTGTTTTCTAGCTTTTTTACTTCTGATGAGTGCCTCTACTAGGTGTTCAGTATTACACACAGGCAAGATTTCATTTGCCTTATATTGTTGCAAAGGTTTGCTTTTAGCCTTCAGTAAAGTTGTTGTCTTTGGGGTGCACCTAGCAGCTGTGTCTGCTGCAGAAGGGCATGTCAGAATACTGTGATTTTTAAATTGCCTCGAAGGAACCACTTTTTAACCATCCTGCCTGGGTTATGCAGCCACATGCGCTTGTTATAACATGACTGATGGTAGCCTGTGTTCAGAGGGAGCCAGTAAACTCCTTTGGTCAGAGCAGAGCAGTGTGTGATGCCTGCTAAAGCTGGCACTAGCAGTTTTCCAGTTCCCCTCCTTCATAATCTTTCTTTCAATTGAAATATAATATTAAATGTATTAAAAGCTGTAGATGTGTTTGAATTATCTCGTCCTCTTCATTAAGATTAATCTCACAAATAGTCATTGCTGAGGGAGTCCCAGTGATGCCTGGCAGATTAGTACATGTGGCATTACACCTGGGAGTAGGTGCTGGCGGGGTGATGCTCACAGCTTTTGGGAGCTCTTTCCTCCTGCTTGGTTGCCCTGAGCTGCACAGAAGCATTAGCCAGGTGATGTGGGAGCAGTGAGCTGATCTGGCCATGCCTCCAGCGCATACACTTACTAGTGATTCCTATTACAAGCATACAGCTTACCAGCCAGTGACTGTGATATGGCCACTTGGCTCTTGTGGGCTTTGAGCTGGGGCCAGGTAGTATTCCTGTCTGTTTCCCCTTATTCTGACAAGGGAGTACATGGACTAGCCTCCAAATATACCTGGATTTTAAAGGAGGGCTCTTTCCATGCTCAGCTACAGTTAGACTGACTATTGAATGTTGAAAGCTTTAATCGTGAATGGTGGTGGATAAACTAATGCAAATGCACGTTTCTGAGCATTAAAAGCTGCTTATAATTGCTTTGCTTGGTGATGTGAATTCATGAGATCCAAGTTGTGTGTTTTGCATTGAATGTCTTGCAGTTACTGTAAAAACCTCTCTTTAGTGGAGCTGAGTTGGATTCTGCTCCATGATCTGCCTGGTAACTGCCATGGGACAGTATCAGCAGAGGGAAAAACTGAGGATCCGAGTACAGATCTGCAAAGGGACTTGAGTGTAGCAAGAGTCTTACGTTGAGCTCCCCTCTGTTGCCATTGCTGCACCCTGTGCGCACCCACAGCAACAGTGGTGAGAGTGAAGAGCCTTGCCAGACCTTGCTGAGCTTAAGCAGCATGCTTGGAGTGCTCTATGCTTGTCCCTGTGGATGTGAGAGATCTGAGTCTTACCAAATCCCTGCTCTGCATTAGGCAGTGAGGGCTGCAAGCAGGTTTCCTACCTCACAAATACCTCTTTACCACTGGGCTTCTGGGCAGATGGAGTCTCGCCGTTGAAAGAGTGAATTCTTGACAATGGGAAGAAGCCATAAGTGTCTAAGCAGCCCAGATAAAAATAAGCTCTTACCTTTGAAACATTTCAAAGGGCTAAGCTGCCTGCCTTATCCTAGATGTATCCTTTTGACTATGCATGTAGGTCCCCATTGAGACAATTTTCAACTCTGACGCCCTTCCTCAGGTATTTAGCTTAGGCTGGGATTCTGGACACTGAAAATTAAGGTAATTTAACACCGACTGTGCCAGTGTCCAAGTCCCTTTGTGGATCTGACGCCATCACCAGAGTTCCAAGATGCGTGTTTGTTTCTTTAGCTACTAAATAAACTTCACAGAAACCAAGCCTCAGCAAAGCTAAGAGAAATTCTGCGTGCGCAGCATTTCCATGGGGCAGCTGTATTTGCTGGGGCATTGCACAACACCAGAGGCTCAGGGCTGCAGCATACAGCCCTAGCTGTCTCTTCAGTTGTGATCCTCAGTTAATTGATAGCAGCTAATTCTGTCGTTTCCAGCTCTCCAGGTCTTTGACCTGTGAGTTGACACAACTGGTGCAGCTCCTCAAATACCTAGTTGCCATTAATACTAACTTTGCACATTTGTGATTTGCAGAGGGACCTTGCGCCTGGGCATGTGTTTGCCTCACTTGATGGCTGGGAAGGTGCAGACTTGTGTCAAAGTGTCAGCTTATTTTGAGCGGATCACAGCCGCAGCATGTGGCATCCAGGAAAGGCCTGTCATGCTGTCCCCAGTGTTTTTAACCTGTGATAGCAGTTGATGTGGATAGTACTGTGAAGGGCTGGAAACCACAAGTCCTGGGGCTCACGTTTGCCCTGCTCTTGCCGAAATGCTTTAGAGCAGTGAAAATGAGCAATATCTGAAGGGGGCCTATAGGGTTGCTGAGGAGGGACTCTTCATTAGGGAGACTATAGTGATAGGACAAAGGGTAACAGGTTCAAACTTAAACAGGGGAAGCTTAGATTGGATATGAGGAGGAAGTTCTTTACTGTAAGGGTGGTGAGGCACTGGAATGGGTTGCCCAGGGAAGTTGTGAATGCTTCATCCCTGGCGGTGTTCAAGACTGGTTTGGACAGAGCCTTGGGTGGCATGGTTTAGTGGGAGATGTCCCTGCTTATGGCAGGGAGGTTGGAAGTAGATTATCTTAAGGTCTTTTCCAACCCTAACTATTCTATGATTCTATGATTCTGTGGTCTGCTGTCACATCCAACTGTCAGCCTTGCACCTTTCTGCAGGTGTTTCTGGGTCAGCAGCAAGGTAGAACTTGCCTTGCAGGGCTGGTGTAGCCAGTCCAGGGTCAGAGAAGACTTTAGACTTTGAAACCGATAACCCTGTAAGGGAGCCAATACCAGGGAGGAAGTTGGACCTGTAGATAATTCTTGAGGTGCGTTTATAGCTTTTTAAAGAAAACCTGAGTTTATGGAATTAAACATTTTGCTGTCTATTCTAGAGGGAGTTTTTTAGATTCCCACTCAAGCATACCAGACCTACAGAGATGTATCTTGTGGAAAGCTCAGTCTATGTAGAGCAGGTGGTGTTTTCCCAACGCTGTTGCCCTGTGGTAATGTTTATGATGCAATCTAAAAGGCTGTGTTTAGTGTAAACACTTTGGTTTGCTTTCAGGCTTGCTGCAGAGAAAAATTAAGGTTAGAATTTAGTAATTGCTGTACAGAAGCTTTCAGTAAGAGGTACAGCATGTTTGGAAGGGAATGCGGATGAATATTAAATAGAGCATCGTTTTAAAGCAATGTTTCTTCCTTGTTTGTTGCAAATGTTAATCTCTTGTAGTAAATAGCACATTGATTTCTTGCTCTCTGAAGGTTCACTCTAAATCTGAACATTAAAAATAGCTTTCATCTCAAAGCAGGAGGTTTGGAAATGAGTAGACTAGCTTCTTCTCAGAGAACCAAAATAGTCTTTCTAAGACTGTGTTTAGCAGGGAGCAAGGGGTATAATGGCAGGCAGAAGTGATATGATTTATTACTGGTTCAGAACAAAGAGATGAACTGAGTCCAGGCTCCTAAAATAAATCAAACCTGACCCAACTGTACTGTTTTCATTCTAGCAAGAGCCAGTTGAATCATCTTTTGGGATTAATGGGTTAAATGACGTCACTTCTGACTATTTGCTGTCCTCCAGTATAAAAAATGAAGTTGACAGTACAGTGAACTTTGTAGGTAAGTACTTCTATGCTTTTCTTACATGCTAAGCATACAGGTGACTTCAGACCTCTCTTGACTCTGCCAGACTCAGCTGCCATCAGCATTTTGCACTTTGGAGAACACTGTAGTTAGTCAGGTTGACCCATTTTTCACTAGCCTGGGCCGCATGGGGTCCTGGTTGCAGGTCAGCCCCACCATCTTGCAGAGACAGAGAGCAGCACTGTTGCAGTGTGGTGGTGCCCCTCCAGAGTAAAATGTTTATAGACATGCTCAGGTGACTTTTCCTGACATGAACATATTCCACAGGATAGTACTCAGCTATGAGAAGGCTGTAGCCAATGTCATGTGGGAGTTAAGCTGTAGTGAGATGGTTGTTTCCCATTGCTCAGAGCAAAGATTTGTATGGGGTACTGTTTCATTTGGGAGTTTAAAACTATAGACGAGATTGAGGGATTTGGGTTTTTTTACTGGAACCTCAGTAACTAAGTTAGTTCTTAGTGTCACTGAGCTAACAACAAGGATCAGTGAAGACTGCATTTAGAAACCGGTACATTAGGAATTAGCTGTCATCTCAGCATATGAATAATTGGTTCTCAGTAGAATTAATTGGGCTGGTTTTTGACAGCTCTTTTTCGGTTGAGGTTGTCACAGCAGCGAGAGCTCATAAAAATGTGACCCATATACCATTTTTAATAGAATTACACTTTTATATATGACGAACAAGTATTTGAAAGATATGTTAGTCTTCTGCTTGTAGAGATGGCAGAAATTATGTGCAGTGACTATTTTTGATCCCCGTTTCGTAGGTTGCAAGGCTTTGCATAGTCATTCCCCTCAAGTACTTCTGTGGCTGAAGAGTTTGTGAGTAGTCTTCCTCTCTTTATGGCAGTTCATTTAATCATCTGTTGCTTTGTAAGAGTGTTAGAACACAATTGTCACTTCGGCTGTCACAGAGTTTTATAACTTGAAGGGGTAGCACTGTAGTGCTATTAGTGCTTCCTATTTCCTGACTGACTCATTAAGAAACCTGAAGCACCCCCAAGGCCACTATGCAGTCCCAGGGAAGAAGTTTCAAACACTTTTGCTGTACTTTACAGTCTTAAACAGAGATCATTTAAATGTAGTCTTTGGAAAATACCTGGTGTTCCCCAAAACCCACTAACATCATACAGTCATTTTGCAGCAGAAAGCTCGGTTTTCTACAGTACAGTGAATCCCAAACTCCTGTATGAGTTTATGATGAGATTAATGCATGTTGCACGTTAGAAGATCTCAGCAGCAGTTTGCAGGGCAGGACTCATAGTAGCAACATCAACATCTAAGCGGTCTATTGTGGAAACCAAGCAAGAGCTTCAGAATAGCAGACTAGAATTTGTATCATAAGGGCGTTGTTTTTTCTCTGAGCTCAGAGAGTCCAGTTTCAGGAGCAGGACAGCAGGGCTTGAGTGGGTGACCGTCATCCACGATTGTTTAATGGCTTATGAAGTGTGCTGCTTATCCAGGCTGGAGAGGGAAGTCCTTATTTGGGATTGCAGTTGAGGTTTTAATGTAAACGGGGGAAAAGGGTAAAATAGATCTGTTCTGCAGAAAGGAGGGAAGACAGCTGCTTGGGAGAAGAGGCAAACGGCACCTGTAGTGTTTCTGATATATGTGCATCTCATGGGAAGTTGTGGCATATTGCCCAAGTGAGCAGTAAGTTTTGCTGTGCAAATTATCTCTTGGGGTGGGTTAGAATTCGTCACGTATTGAGCAGAAAGATAAAGCAGCACAGATGGCTTGGTCATACCCTGACAGAGTTGCACAATATTGGTTTCACCCAGATAAAAATCCACTGTTTGTGTATATGCTCTTGCCCCCTGCACCCCACTCAATAAAAAGCTGGTTGTTTCAGAGCCAGGAAAGGTGAAATAGAGTTGAAGTAAAACATCTGGAACAAAATTGCAGTAATTGTAGTGATTCAACTTCAAAAAAACCAACCAAACAGCAACTCTGCACTATGTAATTGTCTTTAGGCTGGAATTGTATCATAAAATACACACCTAGGTTTGTGGGATTTTTCCAGTGGTTACCTGGCAGTTCACAAAGTAAAATGATAGGCAGCTTTTCCCTGGGAGAAAAACTTGTCGCTTTTGAAAAGTCGTGTTCTAGCCTTGTCAAAAGATAGAAGGCAGGAATGACTGTGTGTATATACATGTGCATTCATGTATGTGTGTCTTAGTTCATCCAGGAACAGATGCTATCTTTTGACTTTTTAAAAATTAATGATTAGAATACTTGGATTACTTAACAAAAGAATTTCGGGATGCACTGAGTTTCATTGCCTGCGTTTTTCCAGTCACGGGTTTAGAGAAAAATGTACTGTCTGAATTTCTAACCACACAGCACCATGGTTGTACAGATTTGGTCCGTATGAAGATTGTTCCTTTTGAAGCTTTATGCTCCAGTGAATAAATATCTATACTTCTTTCCTTTCTCTTGGACAACTGTGGATTCAGATTCACCATACACTGAGATGGGTCTGTCACCATGTGCTCTTCTGACCTAATAGTGACTTTCAGCTCTGTGCTGGATTAATGTAGTTGTCATGTGTTCATATTGCTGGGGCTGACGGGGGAGCTGTACAAGACAGAGGAAATAGTCTGAAGCAGCTCCAGAGAAGTGAGATTCTGGATTTCGCTGCACTTTTACTCAGTAGCTTCTTGGTACTTTGGATTATTCCCGTTTCAGAAAGGTGTTGTGTACCACAATGAATGTCTGCAAAGCACTTCAGGGCACTTGCAAAACATCCATGGTGCCTTTACTTTGTAGAAATAAATTATGTTCCTTTGATATTAAATAGCAGGTGCCTGGGGGAATAAGAAAACCCTCTGTAACCAGACTGTAGCTTTCTGTCACAGACCATGGGGATTGCAGACTGTCTTTCCACATACTATCAATGGTATTGCAAGGAAAAGTGAAAATAATAATCTAATTAGAGGAGAATATTTTCACAGATCCATGTCATATATAAATCAGAGTCATGTTTTAGATGACCTTATGGCTAGCTTTTGCATGCCATTTCTGGTCTTGTGGTGCGTAATTTACATGAGGGCATCCAGAGGCCATGGGATGTTGGCAGCTTGCTTGGTGAGGATGCTTTCCCAGATCAGGAGAGATTGCTGTGGTCCATATGTCCTGGTGAGACCACATTTCTTGGTGGAGGAGGAGTGTGGCTGTGGTCTTCCTTGCAAAGACTTCTGTATAGCTGGCATGTCAAGGAGGGCTCAAGGGTGTTATGTGTGAAGGCCAGGGGAGAGACGGGCATTTTCAGTCATCACAAGTCGGGAAACAAAGGTCTCTGAAGGTGATGGAAACCAAGTCACATGGATTTCCTTTAAAAGTGCCATTGAAGGCAGGTAATGGGCATGGAAGAGAGTGCTGAGGCAAAATTGAACTTACTCATGTACCAAGTATTCTCCAAGGACAGATTCTTAGAGATCCAGCAGGACTGAGATGTGATGAGTAATCAATTTTTATTTCTAACCCCGAGTTGTAGGACAGCCGCACCTTGATGGCAGCAGCGAGGAGCAGGTGATAGTTGCCAATCCTCCTGATGTCTGCCAGGTAGTAGAGGTGACAACAGAAAGTGATGAACAGCCCCTCAGCATGAGCCAGCTGTACCCCCTACAGATCTCCCCTGTCTCCTCCTATGCAGGTAAGCATCCTAGCATTTCTTTACGCTCTTTTTTGTCTGGAAGACGCTGAGGGAAAGGAGGCTCTTCCAGGGTAGAAATGTATATTCATCCACCTTCTGGATTTTTAAGGCAACTCAAAAACTCAGAGTCCTCATTCCCCCTGGGGAAACAACTCTGCACATCTGAGGTGGGAAATGTAAGCTGCAGATTTTAGCCTGTGACTAATGGAAAAAGAACCTTTTTTTAGATGTAATGCAGAGAGGTCTTCTTGTCTTTTATTAGAGGGACGTTTTCAGTCGTACAAATTATGTGCTGCAGATATAGCATGCTCCCTTTACCCCTGACTTACTAAAGGTTAAAGGTCTTCTCTGCCTTTCCTCTGCCTATTTGTTTCCTCAGTGCCTACCACAGTGGACCCAGAGTGCTGAGGGCTGAGCTAGTGATGTATAATGTAGCTGTGGAGCTAAGGGCTCTGGGGGGCTCTGTCTTGTTGCAAATAGTCTGCAGTCTAGAACAGCCATGTAGTGGCTGATAACAAGTGGTCCTGGCAGCAGCAGAGCTGTGGATATCTGGCTTCCAACGTCTGCCTCCCTTCTGGGTTCACTGATATCTAAAAAGGGGTGAGATAGCAAGCTTTCCCCTTGGGCTGCTCCCATTCAGGGGGTGCTAATGGTTTCTCTTTTTTGTCCAGGGCCCCTTATTTTCATGGAACTGGTAGGAAGTTCAGAGTCTTTAACACTCATTTATCCCTTATCGAAGTCTGACAGTATGTTCAGAAGTTGTTAAGGCAGAACAGACATAAATGCACATGTGGGCATGCTATATAGAGTTCCTGCAATCATATAAATCTTATCCGTAGGAAGCAGGACAAAGCCACATTTGAAAGTACAAGTGGTTTCAGATGCAACTTGTCCTTCCTTTTTTAATATGTTGCTAACTTGCAAGCCTCAGGAGACGGTAGAAACAAATGTCATATTTTTAGTTAAACTTGAGTATTAATTGTTCCCCGAGCAATTTACTATTTTATACATGGTTTTGCCTTTGACTCAATAGGTTGAAATTACTTCCAGATACATTTTTATAAATTACATGTTTAGTAATTTTTATCTCCGGGTCCAGGTGAATAATGTCATGTTCTTTTAAATAGCCTCCAATGTTAGTCTCACACATGTTAATAAACCATTATGTTTCCCAGTGTGTTTAGTCTGTAATGGCCAAAGCGTTTAGAAGAACTTTGCAAAGTGAAAGGCAGGGAATGAGGGTGCTTTAACTTACTGGTAGCTGGTAGAGAGGGCCTTGTGGAAGTCATGGTGTTTGCTTGGGCTGGGATGATAGAGGGGTGGTCTGATGACAGGAGAACAACCCTGATATGAGCAAGTCATGAGCTACCTCCCCTAAAGTCAATGCAACAAGCCTACATAAGGAAAATGAGACATGGCTGAAGTACTTCTGCTATCCTCTTATGTTGCCTTAGTATCCTGGTGACCTTCAGCTGTCCTAACTTCCACCAGGACCTGCTAGCCCATAACTCCGTTAACGCTGAGATGATTTCAAGCCATTGACATGCTTCTGAATGCATCTCAAGGCAGTTCTTGTTGATCCTGGTTACTCTGGCTAGAGACCAGTAGGAAGTGGAGCACTGCAAGGGTCAGTCCTCGGGCAAGTCCTGTTTCATGTGTCAGTGAGCAGAGGAGGTGTTGATGTATGTACTTGTGAAGTTTACAGGTGATACCAAAGAGGGGACAACAGTTGTTATGCTTGAAGGCAGGGCCACAGTCAGAGACCTGGAGAAACTGCAGGAGCAGGCCAGCAGAAACCTTACTAAATTCAGCAAGGACAGATGCCATGTCCTGTACCTGGGAGGGAGAGACACTTGCAGCAGTAGAGACTGGGGCTGATAGGATGGGGAGCAGGTCTGCACAGGGCAAGTGGTCAGTGAGCTAAACGTGAGACAGCAGAGCAGTCTAGCCACAGAGGAGGCTACCAGCTTTCAGGAGCATGGCCAGGGAAGTGATTAGCCCCCTCTGTTCAGCAGTAGTTGCATTACTTTTGGGTTGGGTCCAGTCTTGAGCCTCCCAGTCCAAGAAAGACCCAAAGGGGAGCAAGTGCTGGAGCACTCACTCTATGAGGAGATACTGAGGGACTGAGGCTTGTTCAGCCTGAAGAAAAGGTGGTTTTAAAGACCTCATAGCAGCCTACCCCTACCTTCAGAGGTGTTACTGAGAAGGTAGAGTCAGGCTCTTTGCAGTGGTGTGTGGTGGAAGAATGAGGAACAGCAGGAATAAACTGAAGCAAAAGTCCAGCTGGATACAAGAAAAAAAAGTCACTTTTTTCAGCACAAGGACTGTCAGGCAGTGGAGCAGGATGCCCAGGGAGGCTGTGCTGCCTCCATCCTTAGAGGTTTTCAAGACCTGATTGGATAAGGTTACAAATAACCCAGTCCTTTCCTATAGCTGTTCCTGCTTTGAGCAACAGGTTGAGCTATTGACTTCCTGAGTCCCTTCCAGCCCAAATTGTTTTATGAACCTTTATTTCTGAAGCATGCATTTGTCCTTGAAGCAGGAGAGAGGATGGGGTCTGTGGTTTCTTAGAACTCTGAAACTTACAGGACATCTTGTGACTGTTTCTGGCTTTGTCTTGTTCCACACAAACCCTTGTGAGAACAACAGGAGGCCTGGCCCTGTGCTCATAGTTTTGCTGGGTTAAGCTGCCTGCTCTGTCAGGTGCTACCGCTGAATGGCAGGAAAGAGTACAACCAGAGCAGCTGTGCAGGAACAGTTAGCTTAGCTCTTCTGAAATGACAGTAACAAAAAGTAGTCTGAGGTTTCAGCTGTCCTACATAAATCTGTTTTATTTCAGACCCACCTCTAGCTCCTTTCTGAGGTTACTCAGGCAAATGATGTGAGTGGCCCTTGTGAGTTTTCTCATATTTCCGCTGACGTCTATGAAAACCATGTTTTTAGTACCAAGGCTGTTGTCAGCCTCCTCTTGTGTTTGACACTGATTCAAATAATCTTCGTGATTGAAATAACCTAACTTTCCATGCCTGAGTGATTAGTTTCCCTGGCTTTGCTAACTATAGTGCTATCTCTTGCTCAGCATTCTGTTATGTATAAACACCAAGCATAGATTCCTTTTCAGCTGCATCACTCTTTTTTTGTTGCCACATGTTTCTTCATGTCAAGGAATATCTGTTTTTGTCTGTTAGTGAATTCCTCCTATTGATTCTATCTCTTGGGCCATTTCTTCTTTACATGGCTTAATTTCTGCCTCTCCTCTCTCCAGTATGGTTTACCTAGCCAGATTAATCACATTTGCACATCTCTCTTTACGTGGGCCAGTGAGTGAGAAGCCCTGTGGAGTGTTGACTTCACAGGACTTCGCAGCTAGATTCAACATTTCAGACTGCTCTTCTGCTTACTGCATGCTGTGTCGGAGACTCTGGTATAGGGGAGGTGCTGGCTTTGGAAGTTGTAGTTTGGAGTAGCTGAGCTGTTTGGTTCCTCACTTCGGAAGTACTGGGTGCAGTTTAGACCCAAAGGTCTGACTATTGATTTACAGCCCTCTGCCTCAACCTAATGCTTAGCCTGAGAGAAGGGCAAGGCACTGCCAGTATCTCTGAAGATGTGCAAGGGCACAATCCACGAGACACAGTCTGTGCACCCCTAGCACTTATGTCCAGTGCAGAGCATCAGGTTGCTCTCTGGGAAGGCAGGATCATGGTTTATGGTCACAGGGTTGCAGGGGCTGTGCAAAGCAGCCTGCATGGGCTAAAACGCCTAATGCAGAGTGGAGAGTGGAAAATGGGCCTTGAGAGCTTCATTGCTTCATTGCCTGCTACAGTTACTCATCACATTATTCCATCAGCCTTTTAATTTCTGTGTTCCTTTTGGCTTAAGATGTGGATGGGCCCTCTCTGTTCAGCCCTGGTGGGGCTTTTTCAAATGCTCATGGTAGCCTGATACATGCCTAGGAAACAGGACACATGGGTTCAGAACCCCGTGAGCTGAAGGGGACCTGCAGTCCAAGCCTCTTGCTTTTCTTGGTGAGGGTCTGGGCACTGGGCAGCTGTGCTGAAGGCAGCAGCCATTGCTGCAGACTGGTTGTGAAAAGAGGAGTTTCTGCCCTGTCTCAGAGGTATCCAAGGCACAGCATTCTAAAAGAGCCCATGGGCTAGGAGCCTGACCCTCAGGCACTGGGAGACCTGTGTTCAGACACACACGGGCTTGAAAATACAGTCAGAATTCCTGGATTTCAGGCTCCTCTGCAAGCGAGGGATACAGCAGCAGGAGAATGGCTGTCCTGCTGGAGCTGTGCCCCTGTGTTTGTGCTCTGGTTGAGGTGATGATGGTGAAGGAGGCCTTGTGCAGTGGGGGAAGGGGGTGGGGCTGGAGAAAGCAGCATTCCTTCCTGCTTGAGTGGTGGGTGAAGGGTTGAGAAATAAGCTAGGGGGGCCAGGCACAGGTGGCAGAAACGAAACAAGAGCAAAGTATAACAGTAATAAAGCACCAGAAGTCACAACAAGCCCTTGACGCAGCAGGCTGAGATAACAGTTCATGAAACAAAACCACACTTATGTCCTCTGGGATAGAGTTGTTGCTGGTTTTGTAGGGAGATAAAATAAGGATTTGGACAGAACTTTGCTCTTTGCCAGGCCTGGAGTTGCCAAGAGATGAAGAGGGGGCATCCCTGCTTACCAGAGGCTCTTCCCTCTGCTCAGAATGCACAAATCTACTTTGTCCCTCTCCATTGCTGTCTTGTCCAGGGTATAGCCATGCTAACTGTGATAACCATGTGAATTTACCCCAGTTGTTCAACGCAGCTGTGCTGTCTAGCCCTTGGATTGCTATTGCTGCAGTAGGGTGTCCATGCTTCTCCTTTGTTTTCTGGTTGTTTGACTTGACTGCTTGCTTCTACTTGTTGGAAATGGATCAGATCTCTTGAGCTGGATTTTGGTACTGTAGATAGAACAGTGCAAGTTTCAGTTTTGGTTTTGTTTTGTTTGACAGAAAGCGAAACAACAGACAGCGTTCCAAGTGATGAAGAAAGTGCAGAGGTAAGAGTTTTTCTGAATTTTAGCACCTTGGAGCAAGGTCTCAAGAACAGTGTCCTGAGGTATTCTTCCCCCTCCTAATAGCTGGGGAAGAAAAACAGGCCGGGAAGGTTCAAAGGAGACAGACATTTTGATGATTGTCACAGAATGAATCTATACAAGTTCTTTCCTCCTCATCTGTCCAAACTACAAGGGGATTAATTTGCATCATAAGATGTTCTGGACAGTTTGTTAATATGATGTGCTCACATTGCTGGGTAGTGAGTATTTAGACTTGGTTGAAAGCATGCTTATCTTGCTTTCCTTAAGTAGCTCTTGAACTCTTACAGTTGGAGGAAATGCTTACATGTATAATAGAAATGCAACTTGAATGTTTGAGGTATGTGAGGCAAAAAAAAATCATTCATGGGCACTCATTTGGGTATTGCTGGGTGAAAGGAATCAGTGGGAGAAGATCCTGTGCAACACCAGCACTTGCCTTTTTCTTCTGGGGCTGCCATCAAGTGACCAGACCTGCTGATCACCATGAGCATTTAGATGGCACAAGTCCCCTGAGGGCACTTAGAAGCCCTGTGTTGCAGCTGCATTCTTACAGGAGGCCTCTTGCAGGTCTCTCTCCTGCTGTGCCCTCAGAAAGCCCCTGAATTCTTGGAGAAGTGCAGGTTGTGCCTCTGTGTAATAGTACAGCTAACCTTCTTGCTTTGTCTCTTGTGCCTTGGTTAGGGTGAAGCCCGTATGTAGACTGCCAGTAATGACTCCCCAAACCTCGTCTGACATAACATGCCATTGTGGCATATGTGATGGGGAAAGGACTGGATGCACATTTTCCCTTGGTGACCCTCTCTCTGTGATAGGGGACACACCATCAAGTGTCAGTGATTTTCCTGGCAGCCTCACCAAACTGTGTTGACAGTTTGGGTAGTGCTGCTTGAGAGGTCTTCGGTTTCTGTTACCTGCCTGTTGACAAGGGCATGCTGTCTCTGGTAATGAAGGAGACACTTTTTGTTTGGAGTGTTTGGTCATCTATGTCTATTTTTGTCTCCAGCGTACTGGGAGTAAGGGCTTTATTTTCTATGAGAAGAGTGGGCGAGCCACCAGGGTTTAAGCACACTTCATAAAGGGAAGTGGCTGGGAGCAAAGATGTTCAAAGCCAGTGGCCAGAGGCT
Organism: Forpus xanthops; assembly: GCA_032466535.1. Classification (NCBI taxonomy): domain Eukaryota; kingdom Metazoa; phylum Chordata; class Aves; order Psittaciformes; family Psittacidae; genus Forpus; species Forpus xanthops. Next base: position 27,284 of record JASSUY010030282.1, read on the forward strand.
CTAAAAGCCTTATGCTTTTAGAGATAGGGTAATTCCTGTGCAATTTGTGGATGTTTCTGTCTTCATCTTGTTGCTCGGAGCACTTTTCAAAGTTGCATTTGCTCATATAGTCTTCCTCCCTATTTCCCCCACTTTTCTAGGGGCGACTTCATTGGCAGAAGAGAAACATTGAAGGCAAACAGTATCTCAGCAATCTGGGAATGAGGAACACTTCTCATATGCTTCCCAGCATGGCGACTTTTGTAGCCAACAAGCCTGACCTCCAAGTCACCATCAAAGAAGAAAGCTGCCCGCTGCCTTACAACAGCTCCTGGCCCCCTTTCCCAGACATCCCTCTGCAACCAGTAGTGTCCACAGCCTCCACGAGCAGCAGCCGGCCAGACCGTGAGACACGGGCCAGCGTCATCAAGAAAACATCAGACATCACCCAGTCAAGAGTCAAGAGCTGCTAAGCCTTTGACAGTGTGGTTTCTTAGCTTTCTTTTGTTTGGTTTTGTATTTTACGTTTCTCTAGGAGAGGTTCATCCCTTGACGCACAGAAGACAAATCTAAGGTGAAGCCTTGGCAATATAAAACCTTGCTGTGTCCGACTCCGCTTGGTGGAGTGTTTTTAACTCAGGACTCCAGCCATCAGTATGTACACCTGAACCCAGGTGGATTTCCAAGGTTGCTACATAGGAAAACAACCCCAGAACTTTGGCCCACTCACAGGTTCCAGTGCTTCATAAGAGGACCAACCAACCACAAGGGAAGTGGTGCTGCTGCGCTTCTTGCTGTCAAGGCTGTGATGGAACTGAAAGCCTCGGAATGGAAGAGAAAATGTGAACTAGCTGGAATATTTTTAAATAAAGAAAAATCTATTGTGAATATTGTACATAGTGCAGTACTAGCAACGTTGCAGTCTGCTTCTGCACCTTATTAAGAAAGCACTTACAAAAGGCCTTTTATTACCTTGCTCTACTTAATGGCACATTGAAGGTCCCTCCCCACCTGTATTCTTTTCCAAGGCTATTCTTGCTAAAGTGTCTTTAAAGAATAGAGGAAAGGAGAGGAAGTTAAAACTTCCCATGTGGATTTCATATGTTTTAAGACTGCTTTTATCATGTTTGTTTCTAATCTGCTATGCTTGAATGCCGCGTGGTACAATAGGAAAAAAAAAGAAACCTATTACAGAGATATTATGCAAATTCCCAGATTTAAAAAAAAAGAAGAAGAAAAATAATTCTAACCAGAGCAAGCTTTTTTATTTTTTATACAGGGGAATATTTTATTCAAAGTAAAATTCTAAAGTGAATATAATTTTTTTTAATCTTTTCTACAGCAAATTTATAATTTTCAGATTCAGTCCTTGGTTATCAGCTGTTATTACATCCTTGTGGCACATTTGTGTTTGTTTTTAATTTTGTAAAGGTGAAATAGCTTTTATGAGCTCATGTAGCAATCAGATTATCCTGTGGATTGATAATAAATATGGTATATAGTTAAATTTGTAATAATCCTCTTGTTGGTCTCTCTTCTTTCAGAAGCCCCTGGTGCATGGGTTTGACAGGGGAGTGAGGCCCTCTTGGAGTGAGCAGTAACGTGAGCTGTCTTTACAACTTCTAGAGTACCCATCTAACAGGGTGGGAAGTGCTGTGCTGGAGGCAGAAAGAGGTTAAAAGTGGTGCACTCAAGTTTGGCTTCACGTGCGGAGGCTGGGAGTTGGGGTGCCTCTTCTGCTGTTATTCCTTGGTTGGGCTTTGTGGATGTCACCTCATGGAAGGGAGCTTGTGGAAGTCCATCATGCACCCAACACACAGGCTCAGTTGTGCTTGCCTCATTCCTCATAGATCTCTGTTTAGCTTGCTTACAGTTTCCTTTGTCCAGAAAAAACTTTTTGCAGTTTCAAGCAATTAATTCCTTATTAGTGGAATGAATCAGAGGTCATATGAACATTCCCTAAGGCTCTTCACATCAACAGTATGATGGCAGATTCTGATTCCTCTGCGTCATTGAGGGAAGCTGTTGTGTGCTTAATTGAGTGTGCACTGGCTTGCAGGGTTGATGGTGGAAGTGGTCAGGCCGTGCCATGGACTCTGTGAAGCGCTTGTATGCTTTGGGGTATCACTGGCACAACTGGCTATTGAAAAAGGAAAACAAACAGATTTTGCTGTGTTCTTAACCTGGTGCCAGGATTCTTAATTTTATCACAAGTCCATGTGAAACTTGTGATTTAGTCTTGCCAGCCCACAGCCTGGTAGGCTGGGAAGGCAAGGTTAGAGCTTTGGTTAGCATCGGGAGGAAGAGAAAGCCACGAGCTGTATTGAAATGAGGCTGGAAAGCAGTACTGGTTGCAGCCATGGTATGCAAACTTTCTGGTCTCTGTCCATTTCCTATGATTGTGCCCTTACCCTTCCAGTGGCCGCAAAGTTTGGTCTTCCTCGAGGAGCTTGTGCCTCTGTGTGTGCGCCGGGTTATTACAGTGAGTCTCCTGCACCCCTAGTCCTTCACCAGCAGGGTTTTGAGGCCCATGGCCAACTGCTGTGTCTTGTTTGGGAGGCTCACTTGGGTTTATTTTTGTATTTTCTCGACATTGTCTGCTTTGGGTTTTGGAAGTTTCTCCAAACAACCCAGGTAAAGATCAGTATCTCTTATCCCCTTGTAAGATGCTGTTTGTTAGGGAGGGACCTCATAGGGTCACAGGCAAGCCAGGGCTGGAAGGGACCCCTTTGGGGCATGTTGAGTTCAACCTTCTGTTCAAAGCAGGATCTTGGACAGGGTTATTCAAACCAAGTATAGAATATTTCAGGGAAGGCTTCATGCATCCCTTTAATCCAGCTTTGCCTCATGTGGCAAGTTCCCTGACCTGTGGCTGGCCATCGGAGTACTGTTGTGGTTAGGGCTGGGAGCTGCAGGTGGAGTGTGGATGGAAGGGGGCTCTCTGGGGAAACCCGGGGCTTGCAGAAGAGTCATCTGATGAACTTTTGTTGCATGAAAGGCAGGCTTTGGTTAGGTAGAAGGGAAAGCCCAGGTTGTGCTGGGGACGGGAAGGGGCAGCCAAAATTCAGCAGGGGACTGATGCTGGAACTCTCCTCTTGGGTTTGTTTTTGGAAAGGAAGAGCTGCAGCCTGGGTCTGATCAGGCTTTCACCTGGGTGTCAGGGCTGAGGGAAAGAGAAAGCTCTGTCACATGGGGCTGGAATCCATCATGCAATGTAAACAAAGCGCTGACGCTCATTTTCTCCTCTGAGAAGTATTTACTCTGTGGACAGAGAGAGACTTTTGTCTCTGGCACAGCCTGGATTTACTGTTGAGAGTTATGGCCAAGAGAAAGGCCAGAGGTAGGGTTGTGTGTGGACTGGAAAGCATCTTCCCAAGTAAACAGAGCTGACTCAAAGCTTTTGCTTTGCTGTGAGCAAGGCTGCTGTTTACATCTGCCATGGCCTGCTCTCTCCTCACTGTTCAAATTGGTGGTGTTAAATGTTGGTGCAAATCCTCCCTGACCTCGGTACTGTGCGCATCTGAGCAAGGGAGCATATTTGCCCTTTATGGTGAAATACTTTGGCTTTCTGAGTTCGCCAGGCTCACTTAGGTGCCTACATAGAGCTTTGCCTTCTACGGAGCTGCCAAAGAGAAGTGAGGTCTGAGCTGCTTTTTCTGTGTGTTCTGCGTGACTTTGGGTGAAAGCCTGCCTTCAGCAAGCCCAGCTGGTTACTGGCATAAGGAGATGATTGCCCAAAGGCTGCCAAGTGATTCTAGGTATATAAATGCTTGTCTGCAATGTCAACTGTCACTTGCCAGGAGAAGGATTTACCATTCTTAGCATCAGCCATCTGAAACTTAGAAGTAGTCATCAGGGAGAGGCAGGCATTTCCAGTTTAACCCATGCATTAACCTTTACATAGTTAAAGTGAGTTCTGTGGTCACGTCTCACCTCTGGTTGTTGCATGTGAGAGGTGGTGCCAGCATGCTAATGGCTGGGTAACTTGACTTGCCCTCCCCTCGGTCCCACTAACCCCCACCCTGTGCAACAGGAGATGCACAGACATACCTCTGGGAACGGCATGCAGACTTGGTAAATTCCCCTCTTCCCAGGCTCGTATGTTTGAAGCTCTTCCAAGAAGTATCCAAGCATGGGAGTTAGAATATCTACCGCACAAAGCTGGTGACGCTGCTGCAACTTGCTCAGACCAAAAGCAGTTGGTGAACCGCAGGGTGATGTAAATGTAAAGGAGGATTTCTTCAGGCTGAGACATCAGACGTTCATTCTGAAATGTGATGTTTGATTACATTTGCTTGCAAAACTGTGCAGTCATAAAATTCAGTATTGGCTCAACCGCCAGTTTGGTTCTGGAACGCTGGAAACTGTGTGTCTGTCCATGAGCACTACGAGTACTGTCGTAGTTAATCTTGTTGTGCAACTCTGTGATGTGGTCAGCAGGTGAGCCTGCAGAAATTGCCCTGAGCAAGGTAAGGGGCAGGCCCTCCTCTGCAGCACACACAGGGCCTGTGGCCAGGGTGCTGCCTGTGTTCTGATAGCTCAAGCAGGCCCTTGACACTTTGGGTCGGGTGGGACTTTTGGAAGTCACCTGGTCCAACCCCTGCTCCATGGCTTCAAAGGGAGGTCAGGTTGGTCGGAGCCTTGCTTGGTCAGATTTGGAGAATCCCCACAGATGGAGACTGCTGCCTCTCTGGGCCCATGCTTGGTGGCTTCACAGTGTGAGCAGAGTGGGGAGCATGGGCTGATGGGGTTCAACATGAAAGCATGTGTCTCAGATCCTTGGGGAATCAGGGGTTTGGTCCATGCAGCTCCAGGTCCCCATGGTATCAGCTGGTACCTGGCTGCATGAGATACTGCAGCCACAGGGAGAGCTGCTCTGAAGTCAGAAGTGAGAAGTGGCAGCATGCAGTGAAAAGGGGATGAATAGAGCACAGGCTCCTCCTGTGTATTCACATTTACCACAAGGGGAATCACCCCCTTTTACCATGGGTGTCTTTGCCCTCAGCTGTTGCTGACATCCATCGCCTGGACTTGTATTCCTTGTGTTTTCAAAACTGACTGGAGGCAGCCTAGCAAGAAGTCAGAAGAATATAGCACCTGAGGGAAAAAAAGAGGTCAGGCACAGGGTCTTGGTGGTTCAAAAGGTGTGAGTCTGACATGCCGTGATGTGCTCTTCTCTCCCATCCCCAACAGGAGTCTACCGAGCCGATGGTGTCTCGAGGTGGATGGTGTTTCTGTAGGGGGAATATATATGTCTGTGTGTAGGAGATGAATTTGCAGGCCAAGCAGTGAAGGGAAGATGGGTTAGAGGGCTGTTTGGAGGGGCTCTGCTCCCTTGCCCAGGAATGCTAAGCCCGGGCATGTCTGGTTTCTGCAGGAGTGTTTAAAAACAGAACATAAACAATTATTTTTTCCTAGGTTTGGAAACTGCTGGAGGAGTCCTGTGAAGGCAGGATCATCCCTCTGTATCACCATTGGAGTAATGGGAAAGGTGAGGGAGAACAGGAAAAAAAGAAAGAATGGCCGCAAGCATAAATGTGTACTTATGAGTCACATAGTGTTACATCCCAGCTTCCTGCTGGTGTCTGGGGCTGCCACTCCTGATGTCCTCCTGAAGCCTGGCAAGATTCTTACACACAAAGGTACTCAAATCCCATTCAGAACAATGATGGATGGCAGTAGTTTCCCTAGGCACGGTCCCTTACTTCTGTTCCAAGCCAGTATCACTGGTCTCAGTTCCTGCTTGTAACCATACAGCTGTCCTCCTCCCTCCCTGTCCTCCATGCATCAACACTGGGACAGGCACTGAGGCTTTGTTTACAGCCTGATACACTTGCACCTCTGTTGGAGGTACCTGTCAGACAGTAGTTGTATGACACCTTTTTGATGCAGGACTGATAAATACATTTCACACTGCACTTGGGTAATTGGGAGGAGGATGCATTTGTAGGAAGTGTGAACTGCCTGTCCACATTTCATGTTTCCTCAAGGCTTCTTGGAGGTTTGCTGTAGAGCTCCTGCCTGGACGGACAGAAACCAGCTTTGCCTTTAAATCATTTCCCTGTCACCCAAGATGTGCCTCTTTTCTATCTCTCCCACCTACTTGCAGCTGGGGCTTCCCCAGAGAGGTTGAACAGGCATTACCACATGCCCTTGCTCCAGCCTCTCGCTCCCCATCACTTGGCATGGAAACTGAGAGGTGGCCACTCATGGGGCTGTGCAATGGTGGCCTTGGAAGGGTGAGCATGAGAGCCAGGGACTGGGACCCCTGGCTGGCATCCTCAGGTGCTGGAGAAAGCACCCCCTGCCCCTTCCCTTCTTGCAGCATCCCAGCTGGTGATGCAGGTACCAGGCTGGGTTACCTCCATCCCCATTGCCTCAGGTTAGCTGTTTTCATGTCAGTCTCTTAATTGCTGTTGCTGATTAGGTTTCAGGAGGAGGGACCAGTGCAGGGGCCAAAGGACCAGCCAAATGACCTTTTCTGCGGGTGCTGGGAGGAGGGTTTCCTCCTCAGTGCACACAGCAGCAGAAGCAGGGGTTTTCTGTTAACAATGCTGAAAATGCTGGTGAGGAGGAAGGAAACCATGGGGACCAATGGGGACTGCTGCAGACAGCACCTTGTCCAGGATCCCAGGCTTTCTCAGGACGTGAAGTTGCAGTCAGGCTTGGGATGCATGGAATTCATTCACTGGACATCACAGCTCCTTAGATGAGCTTTTTGCTGTGTGTGGCAGCTCTTAATGCATCACCCTATCCGAGTTCAGCATGCTGTTTTTGATCAGTAGCTGATGATAGGTGGCTCATTCGAGCCAGTTCTGCTCTCAATTACATGCCTGTAGACTAAATAATTCAGCAGCAGCTGAAAGGTGTGCTGCAGAGCTTCCCGTAGCTGCAGCTCCAGCACTGTCTGGCCTCCTCAGAGCATTTCTGTTCAGAGCTGGCTTTTTACCAACATCAGGAGGTGAAACATCACTGCAAATGGGTTCTTATTTTGTGCAAGCTAAAGCTGGTAGAGAGATGGTGGAGTGGCTTTGGAGTTACTGTTTTAATTTTGTTAGGAAAATAACTACTAGCATCGCCTTCATTCCCTCATTTGATGCAAGGTTTCCCAGCTGATCGATACAATTCATCCTATCCTTTAAACTTAGCACCTTTACATATGTTTTTCCAGACCGTTTCTTAGGAGAACTTTTAGGGTGCCCAAACGCAGGCAGCAGGCTGGGGGCTTGGGGTGCTGCATTATTAACACCTGCAGCTCCTGCCCTGAGATGTGGGGGAGCAGCAGGAAACAGGGAGGGTGCTGAGGGCGTTTGCTGCAGCAGTTGCTTTTGCATGTGCCCATTCAAAGATGCTATCTCGCAGCCAGTGCTGTCAGGTTTCAGTTTTCAGTCGTATTTTTACTCTCAGGCAAACTTGTTTGTTCTTTTTTTTCATTTTTTCAAAGAACTTAAAACCCCCGAGTGCTGCCTGACTCACTGTGACATTTTCAGGGTCAGTTTTTGTTCATATGACATGTGACAAGGCGCAGGTCTGACGGGTGCAGCAGCCAGGGTACCTTTCTGAATGCAGTTCTCTTGAGGGCAAGAAAATATGGACACGTAAATAGGGGTGCAGGATTGTTTCAGGTTTTAACATCAATGCAACTGATGTATGTTAAAGCCTGTTCCATGCCTGTGGCTTTGCGGTCAGTCTTGTTACCCAGGCAGGCTGTGCTGAGCTCACGGGAAGTAGCCACATTCAGTTTTGGCTGCCTGGGTGTTACGAGGTAGCTGCACTCTGGCCCTGGCTCCTCCTGCATTCGTTTTTGTTTTCCATTTCTTGCTTTCTGTGGCTGGGTTTTAACCGTTTTACAAGTGTAACACCAGCAGCTGGAGCCTGCTTCATGCCCCTTTCAGTCTGGTCCTCCTCTATGCGTTCTCACTGGTTGCCTTCCCCTGCATGCTCCTCCATTAGTTTGCATTGCCCCACCAACCCCTGCCACCCCAGCTCCCGGTTTTCTCCATCCAGCAAATGAAAGAGGAATTGTATGGCTTGGTGCTTTTACTTCCTCAGAAGAAGCCTCCAGCATCACTTTGGGCATCTGTAGGAAACACACTGTTGCTGTCCTGTCCCTAGGGCAGAGATCAGCATTGCCTGTCACACTGCCCAAGCCTTTTACCTCCAGTGGACTGCCACACAATGGAAAAGGATCAACTAATTCACTTGGGTTTTATAAAACACAGCACGGGGCAACCTCAAGTCAGCAGTGTGGGGTTTTCCACTGCTCAAAGCACTGCCTGCTCCTCCTGACGTAATGTGGGGAACACTACTTGAGCAGCCCTGCACTGGAGGGGTACACGGGCATCCATGCACCCAACACAGCCCGGCTGCCTCCATGGGATGACGCTGCTCCTTCCTGCGGGGTGCTGTGGTACCCACACAGCCACATCACCACTGGCAGGAGGTTCTCTGCCCTCAAGCCAGTGCTGCTCAAGATGCCCTTCCCTAAAACCTGTTTCCCTGAAGGTTTCCGCTGCCCCAGCACAAGCAGCATGACTCATCCTGGTATTCGCACTTCTAACGCTTCCTTTTACGTTTGCCATACTTGATTCCTGTTTTACAGGAAGGCCTTACAGTGCCGTGGCACGGTGCGTTTCGGGAGAATATTGCTATGTCTCAAACAAGTGCTGCTTGGAGACATGGGGCTCTTGGTACTCCAGAGAAACTATGAGCACTTTTTGTGTTGGTGGTGGAGGAAAACTTACAGGAAAAATGTAAATTATGAGTGTGAGGGAAGCTGATACAAGATCTCTTCGTAAGTGTTTCAAAGGGCTCTTCCACAATGAACTAATGTCAGTGCAAACCAACCCCCAGATCAGTTTAGGATCAGTTACCTAGGGATCAGTGACCCACTTTACCATGCCTGGAACCCTCTGCTCACCTGGGCAGGGTGCCCAGGAAACCTGTGCCTGAGTGCAATCTCCCTTGAGGACTGGGATGCAGCTGAGCATCCCAAATGGCTCCTGCCACACCTCAACCAGCTTCTGCCAGAGCTGGAGAGTGGGATGCTCTCTGCTGGCACAGCAGCCAGGTAATGTGAGCTGGGTGCTGTAACAGCAAGTGTTTCTTCACACAGCTGACTGGTCACTGCTGCTGAAGTTATCCTCAGTAGAACCTGTTCATTTTACTGGTTTACACAGTTTCAGTTTCCAAATGGGATGGAAGAGAATTGAAACCAGGACAGCATGATAGACAGAAAGGATTTACATTTACAGCAAGTCTACATTTGTCCACAGAAATCTAGCTGAGTTCTAAGCAGTTTTACTTAAATTGCTTAGGTTTCCATCTGCATAAGGTCTTTAAAAGCAGACAGATAATACTATATCGAGCTCAGCTGCAGGAGCAAGTTACCCCATTCCTCTGATCCACTCTGACTGCCTACAGCAAATGCTAATTTGATGAAAGGGGCAAGAAGGGAATTAGCTAAGGGAACATCCACCCCAGTGGGTCAGCGTGATGGTATTCTTAATTAGCTGCTTCAATTAGTCAAACACAATCTCCTTGTGTAAGCAGCTTCTCGCTTCTCCAGGGGATGGAGGCTCTCAGGCGCAGGACAGCCATGTTCATGCTGCTGCCTTAGGATCATTACCCTCTGCACATGTCAGCACCACAGACCCGCCGAGCTATAACAACATCCCAGCTGGGTCACTTCAGGTAAAGCCAACAGGATGTGCAGTGACTTCCTTTCTCCCGGCAGCAGCACAAACAGCCTCAGTGCCACACGGGAGCTGGTACCGTAGCCAGATGCGTGTTGTCCATCAGCAGCCATGGCTGGCCCCTCTAAACAAGGGTCTTTTTTTGACCCCTGTACTAAATGGTGTGTGATGCCAGGCTGCCTGATTGCCTTACAAAGGAAAGGCTGGGTTCAGCAGGGGTGCAGCTGCCTGGTTTATTTTTGTCATCCTTTGGATGTTTCTTCATGCGCTGACTTGAAGGGAGATTCTATGAAGGTAGGCTTCAGTTTTAAAGAGCAGTGTGAGGAAAAGCAAGCTGCCTGCCCCAAGCCAGTTCCCCCAGTGGATAGGGGGAAGGCTGTCAGGAATGATATTGAGCTCTGAAGCCCAGAAATGGACCTGAACACTGCTGGAGACCAATGATGGAGGAAAGTGGGGTTGAGGGCTTCTAAAGCAGTGCTGCTATATGGGGTCTGGGGAGGGACCTCTTCCAGGATGCTGCGCCTTGGTTTAAAAAGATCTGGGACCCTCTTTCTTGGAAGGGTAAATATGCTTTTCACTTGAAATCTGTGCCAAATTTACACCCTGATTATTACCTTCATGATGAAACTTACCTGTGTTGGCTGAGGCGAATCCTTCTGGACTTTAGACAGAACCAAGCTGATGAAGACCCCGCTTTTACAAACATAGAATCATAGAATAGTTAGGGTTGGAAAGGACCTTAAGATCATCTAGTTCCAATCACCTTGCCATGGACAGGGATACCTCCCACTAAACCATGTCATCCAAGGCTATGTCCAACCTGGCCTTGAACACCACCAGCGATGGAGCATTCACAACTTCCCTGGGCAACCCATTCCAG